>JACEOJ010005355.1:0-20682 GCA_013761285.1 Campoletis sonorensis | reverse complement strand
AATTATTCATACGTGTCGTTTAATTTTTTCCTCAATTAAATTTTTTTTTTTTTTTTTATCGAGGATTGACACTTGAAATTTTTTTCTATCCCAATTTTTCAAACTCTGAGGTCCTTGATAAATTCTCAAAAATTTGCAGTATGATTTTTTCCAAAATGAGGACACCCGAAATTTTTTTTTTTTTTTTCTATCAAAAAAAAAAACATAGAACGAAGAGTCTGCCCACTCCGCGGTGGGTGGCATTTTATTCGGAATGGATTAAAGTTTGTTTTAAGTGAAAAAAAAAAAATATTAAAAATGGCGAACCTTGAGAAAAATGAGTTTTTCTCGAAAAAGTGAAATTTCTTACACATTTTTATATCTGCAAATTGTCTGTATTTTTTTTCAAGAAGTACATTTGAAAATGAAAATTTCAAAAAAAAAAAACATTCCGATAATTTCATTTTTGAGAAAGTTATAGCCCTTTGAAATAAAAAAAACCATTTTTTTGAAGAATTCATAACTATTTTTGAGTTGGGTAATATATTTTTTTTAATGTCCTGAAAAATCCTTTCAATGGGGTAGAAAAGGATTAAAAAATTTCAGCAAAATCGAAAGGGGTCGGGTTCAAAAGTGGTCGATTTGGCGTGGAATGCCCCATATATATATATACATACCTATATACCTATATACATACATATATATGTATATATATAGGTATATAGGTATATATATAGGTATATGGGTATATATACCTTATATATCTATATATATACCTATATACATACATATATATGTGTATATAATATATATATAGGTATATGGGTATATATACCTTATAATTAAATTAAATAAATAATAACAATTTGCTTTTGGGTGTAAACCCTACTCCGACCCTTCAGTATAACCATTCTCACTCTCGCCTGTTTTCACGTCTCTTCTCTGGTCTACCAGGGATTAATTGTTTGAATGCAATTTTTTTTCTACAATATGTATTGACATGTGTTAATTCCAGTTCCGTGTTTTCAAATGTTATTGGTGACCAAGTATCAAAAGGCCCCAAATTGGGTTGCAATGTTCCTTGAAAAAAAAAATCGAAAAGAAGTGAAATCCGTAAATAAAACTTTTAAAAAGCAGAAAGAAGGACAAGCAATAGATGGTTGCATCTTAAGTTACAATTTTCCTATAAAAATGACAAAAACGAATTTCAAAAAGAAGTGAAATCCGTTGAAAAACTTTCAAAAAGTAAAAAGAACGCCAAGTATCAAAAGATCGCATCTCAAGTTATAGTTTTCCTAAAAAAATGAATAAAGCAAATTCCAAAAATACGTGAAATCCGTGGAAAAAACTTTCAAAAAGTAAAAAGAACGCCAAGTATTAAAAGATCGCATCTTGAGTTACAATTTTTTCCTCGCAGATATCACTTTTCAAAAATAAATCAATCGCACTTCCGAAAAAAAGAAATTGAATCGGAAAAAAATCCCAAATCCCTGCTTGAAACAATTCAATTTTCGAAAACAAACAGACTTGAACAAAAAAAAATCCAAGCCGAATTGAGAAGAAGACAGAAGGCAGCTGCTTTCAAGCCATTGTATAAGACGAGTGTGAACAAGCCTTTTCATGAGTTTGAGAAAGCATGAGGCTAAAGAGATTGAACGAAATTTACCGGTTGTGGATTTGGGAATGAAGAAGACTACGAAGTCGCGCCATGATTGGGGAATAGACCTAAGCGTAAGAGATTATTGAAAGTGTTGAGAAGGGGTTCGCGAGTAGATTGAGGCAAGTGAGAAATGATGAGTAAGTCTATTGTATCCAGACCTGGGGCCGACTTGGTGTTACTCCTTTTGATAGCGGAATCCATTTCCTTGAGTATAAATGGAGAGTTTAGCTGGTTATTATCTGCGAAAGAAGACTCGTTCGATGGGAAACTGGGGAAGAAGCAGGTGGGGGGCAGATGGAAGGGATAAGAGAGATTATTTTTTCTTGACTGGAAGGGTTCGATTGGAAGGTGTCAGGGTTGGACAGGTTTCTGTTTCGCAAGCTCTTTACTTTAGCCCATACTTTATTTACAGGAAATTGAAAATTAATTGATTTAGTGACTTCAATCCATGAGTTTTTTTTGCTTGTTTGAAAGTTTTTTTGGCTATGGCATCTAATCTTTTAGTATTTATCAGATTTTCTAAATTACTTTGACGTCTAAAAGTCGCCCATGCTTGTTTGCGCGCGATGTTAGCAGCATTGCATTCGGTATTCCACCAAACGGCGGGCCGAGCTTTGTGTGAAAGAGACTTACTAGCAGTAGATAAAGGCGGAATAGATTCTAATATTGCTTCATTAATGGCTTTAATAATGTTTCCGTATTGGACTAAAGGGGAAGAATCGGGTATGGTAGGAGCCCGCGAATCCAGACATGTCCTGAAATGAGTCCAGTCAACTTTTTTGAGAGGGTAGCGAAGTGAGGAGAAAGAAGATTTTGTGGTGGAGGTACCAATGGTGATAGTGATAGGAAAGTGATCATTCGAGTACGATTTTGGCGACGGAACCAGGAAGACGGTGTGTCGACAAACGCTCATGGATTTAAAAAAAAAAAATCCACAATCGACGAATAATTACGCGATCGCACACATTAAATTACAAAACATATTAAAATAAGACCGTACAAGTTCTGCTAAATAAAAAGAGTGATATATTTAACTGAAAAATTGGATACAAATAGTACAAAAACTGATCAGAACTTCGGCCAAAAGACGCCACGCCGAGGCAGCATGCCCAGCTGGCAACGGTTTTCACAAGAGGCGATATATACAAGAAGAAAAATCAGGAAAGTTATATAAGTACCATTAAAAATATATATTTAAATTAAAAATATATAATATCAAAACAAAAATAAAATAAATCAGATTAAACTTACTCAAATAGCCATTATAAACATATACTCTGATACCTAAATCATCAAAATAGAAATATAGGACGCACACCCATAATAAACGACGAAGCCAATATGGCGGAAAAAATTTACCCCAGAAATATTTGCGACAATAAGCCAGCAGGCACAGAAAACCTAGCTTTAGACGACAAAATGGACGCAGACTTCATTAATGAAATAATATACGGCTTACAAGAATTAGGACTGCACAAAAGAGACGCAAATAGGAAAAGAAAGGAGGTGAGTGAGATCAATAGTAATGAAATCTTTAAAAAAAAGAGTACGGTCCCTTTTGGACCAGGTCCAGAAGAACCAGGGGCAAAAAAGAGAAGGGAGGTTCTCAATGATTTTAAAGAAAGGAAAAATAGATACGCATCAACATCAGTAGAGCCATTTATTGTCTTAGTATCCCAAACTATTGAATTTCGCACCCCAGAAGACGAAATTGGAAAAGAGAACAACGACCCACAGACTGGGAAAAGTTTTCCAGTGCGCAAAGGAATAGGTCTGGTCGACCCAATGATTATCGGTAAAAAATTTAAAAAATATAGCGAAAACATCTCAGAAATTAAGAGAAAAGGTCGAAACTTAGTTGAAATAAAACTAAAAACTTTCCAAGATGCGAACAGATTAGTGGAAGAACAAGAGTCATGCCTCCCACCTTCGTGGCGAGCATACATCCCAGATAATAGAATATCTAGAACGGGTATAATTAAAGACGTAGACCCATCCCTATCAGAGACGGAAATCTTAGGAGGAGTGGAATGGTTGAGCTCTCCGAAACGCGTCCTACGGATTGAGAGAGTGAACCGAGCGTCTAAAGACAATAACAACGTATTCCGCTTTAGCCCAACTAACACAATAAAAATCACTTTCGAAGGTAACGATTTACCAGAAAACTTGGCAATTTATAAAACCAGGGTAAAAATAGAACCATTTGAACAACAGGTTAGGAGATGTTCCAACTGCCAAAGATTTGGACACAAGTCAAAGCAATGTAGGGGAGCGCAAAGATGCATGGTATGTGGAGGACCACATAATCAAGAAAATTGCAGAACTATTAAGCCGTCTTGCGCGAGCTGTAACGGAGCACATGCTGCTAATGACCTAACTTGCGAATCATATATTAAACTAAAAATAACAAACAAATTGATGGCTCAACTTAACATAGACCGCTCGGAAGCCAGAGAAACAATTAGAATAAACAGATGAAGTAATTTCTACCGCACAGACTCCTGGTTACAATCACAGACGGGACAGGGGAATAGGCAGACTCCAGAAAGTGGCGCGTGGTTTTTACCACCTCAAAATTCTGAAGACTTGGCCAAAAGCTATCCCACCCCAGAAGAGTCAGAGGAGAAAAAAAATATGATTGGAAAGAACAAAATTATCAGTCAACGAAGCAATGTACTACGAACCAAAAGAAAAATACCAAGATTTTCAAAAATTATTATTTTAATTACCGGCGAATCGCATCGAAACGATCGTCAATTATCCGAAGCCGGAAACGATCTGTGAGCTCCGCCGATTCCTGGGCATGATAAACTACTATCAATGCTGTATTCCTGAGGCAGCTCATCTGCAAGTTCCTCTCAACCCGCACCTCTCGAGATTTCTACATTATTACATTATATCTACAACAAGCCCCAGTATTGTGGGGCTTGTTGCCACAATTTTGAAAGTTTTTAGGGGAAGGGAAATAATCCACTTATATTTAACGTTTAGAGTTTTAATTAACAATATATTTATTGATGCTTTGGAGATCACGTTTTAGCCAGTGGTCCGACGGATCCTTTAAAATCCGGATTTTAACGCTAAATCTCCGACATGGGAAAGTAAAAAAGAAAATCACAGTGGTAAATCCCTAATAAATACACTCTCCCATACTAATCTTGTGTGTGTAAATGATTGTTCTCCCACTTACCTGCATCGAAACACATCTTGGGACGTTCTCGACCTCACTTTAGTAAGTGCAAATATAGCTTGATGTATCAATTGGAAAGTTTCTGAAGAAAATCTTGGCAGCGACCACATGATGATCGAATTCAGGATCTTTGGACAAGAAAAAGCAATACTAAACGTTAGACCCTCAATCTACACAAAAAAAGTGGACTGGGAAAGCTTTAAAAAAAAGTTAGAAGAAACAGAAACTCAGACATATATAACTAACCAAAATGTGCTTTCAAAATATGCTGATCTCTGCTTCAAAATTAAACAAAAATTGTTAGAAACCGGTGCAAAACGAAACAACCGATCAAATATAAAAACTAAGCACACACCCAAAACATGGTGGAACCTTGAATGCACCAAGGCAATAGAAAAACGTAGGGAAGCCTTTAAAAATTATAAGCTTAATCCAGATAGGAACAGCCTAGAGACATGGATACAAGAGGACAATAACACCAAAATTACACTTAAACAAATTAAAATAGATTCATTCAAAAAATTTGCGTCTACTATCAATATAGACACCCCGATGAAAAAAGTTTGGGAAACCGTCCGCATGTTCAGCGGAAATAACAATAACAGTCAACAGTTAGCAGAAGAACAAGTTAAAGTTGCCTCCCACAATAAGAATAAGAAACAACGAAAATATAGTTAAAGGGATCTGGCATCCCTGCTCTTTTAAAGAGCTTAAAGAAATAATAAAGAATTTGAAAAGCCGCTCAGCGGCCGGTAACGACCTCATAAACAACGAAGCAATCAAAGCCCTTCCAAGCAACATTGTAGAGGTTATTTAAGTTTTGTTCAACAAAATAATGTACAACGGAATAATCCCTCCGGAATGGAATAAGTACGATATCTGCTTAATTCCAAAACCTAAGGGAGGACTTAGACCGATCTCCCTTGCATCATGCATTATGAAAATGTTCGAACGAGTTATTAAAACTAGGTTAGAGTTCTATCTCGAATCGGATTTAATAATTCCCAACTCTCAGTTTGGTTTCAGGAAGCAACGCTCCTGCACCGATAACATAAATATTTTGACTACGGACATAATAAACTCGTTCGCAAAGAGAGAGAACACAATTGCCCTATTCCTTGATCTAGAAGGAGCGTACGACAACATACGTCCGAATATGTTAATCGACAACTTGAATGAACTAAGAATCCCGAATTTCGTTATAAGACTTATAGCAACACTGACAACTTGTCGGGAAGCACGCTTCTTTGCAAACGGCACTGAGGTTGCATCGAGAATACTAGACAAAGGCCTTCCCCAGGGTTCGGTATTAAGCCCAATTCTCTTCAACATCTATCTCAGAAAGATAATCCATGATATAGGCCCAGACTGCTCCTCCTTACAATACACGGATGACATAGTACTATACCTACGAGATAAAAATATAGAAGCGAGCTTACAAAAAATAGAAAGAGGCACCACTTTGCTCTCAAATTGGTTAAACAGGTCTAAATATAAATCCAACTAAAAGCAAACTAATAATTTTTTCAAAACAAAAAATACACCTAGATAACAAGTTTATAACTTTAAACGGGATCAGAATAACAAATAATAGTAGTACAAACTTTTTAGGAGTCACAATGGACCGGAAATTGAACTGGAAGTCTTTCGTAAAAGAAATCAAAAACAAAGCACAAAAAGCGGTGAACGTTATAAAAATCTTAGCAAAAAAGTCATGGGGAGCA
The DNA here is from genome assembly GCA_013761285.1 of Campoletis sonorensis. NCBI lineage: Eukaryota > Metazoa > Arthropoda > Insecta > Hymenoptera > Ichneumonidae > Campoletis > Campoletis sonorensis. The sequence goes on along the minus strand of JACEOJ010005355.1, from coordinate 14,129 downwards.
CACTCTCCGACTCTCCTAACAATTTACAGAGGTCTAATTAGAGCGAGATTGGAATGGGCAATTTCCTGCTCCAGTTCAGCCCCTCCCAGCTACTTCAAATCTTTCAATTCAGTACAATTTGCTGCATTACGTACCATACTAGGATGTTGTCGATCCACCCCCACTAACACCTTGTTGGACCTCGCTAAGGAGCATACAATGTGGTATAGAGCTCAAATATTGACCACAAGATACTTAACAAGAGCTCAATCATTTCAGAATCATCTAATGATCCCAGAACTCCAACTCATGGAATCTTTAGCGAGACAAGGGAAAGCCACCGTGGAATACCACAGATTCGCGATACATAAGATATGGTCTAAATATAGGCATCTTCTGGAAAAAATTAAAAGATACGAACCAATACAATGCTTTATCACCCCAATAGTAACACAACTAACCCCAGTAGACGTCGATACCAAAACTGGCAGGTCAATAATCAGCCAGAAAAATAGTATAGAATCAACAAAACTATTCGAAAAGAAATTAACAGAAAAATACAACCACGACTATAAAAATAAATGAACATTGATTTACACCGACGGATCGAATACAAAAGACGCAGACCACGTAGGCTTCGCTTATTTTATTCTAGAGTTGAAGGCTCGGTCACTCTTCAGAATCTCAAAATTAGCCACAATATTTGAAGCAGAAGCTAGCGCAATTGTAGAAGCCCTGAAATTCATAAAAAACAGAGTAGTTAACGAAAACATAATGATCATCTCAGACTCCCTTAGCGTAATCACAGCCCTAGAGTATATAGGAATTAATGCCAAGGCACATCCTCTAATATTTAAAATTAAATCCCTGTCATTTCGAATCTCACTTTCTAACAGAAAAGTTAAGTATCTGTGGTGTCGATCGCACAGAGGAATCGAGGGCAACGAAATAGTTGATCCTTTAGCCAAAACTGCAATAGACAAAGGTACAGACAGGAATATTGACTTAACCCCCAGCACAATAGCCAAAGAAATCCAAAAGCAATTAACCACTGAGGAAGCGACAAATTTGAAAGATATATTTACCAACAAAGGAATCCTATACCACAAACATGCGAACGTCACCATGAAGGATCCGTGGTGGAAAGAATTCACATTCGAACGTAAAGCAATTACACTAATAAATAGACTCCGAACAGGACACATAGGGAAACACCTATACAGGATAGGCCTCGCTGATTTCAAGGCGTGCTCATGTGGACACCCAGAGCAAAGTACAAACCACGTCTTCTGGGAATGCGAATTGAATAAGGAGCATTCAGAAAAACTACAGCGCGATCTAATTAAATTAAAAGCGTGGCCTCCATTTGAAATCCAGAGCCTCTCTTTTTCCCAATCTGAAAAAGTACTGAAAACAGTAATAAAATTCGTGGAGAATATAAAAGAAAATATAAACTTGATCTATTGACCACCTCCATTCTTTATTTAGTCATATACATTACACAAATTATCAATAACCATACAATAAGAAAAAATAAATAAATAAATAATTTAAAAAAAAAAAAAAAAAAAACAGATAAATATATGTATAGTATATATATATAAAGCGAGATGTTTCTCTCCGCGGCGATTTTCTAAATGTTTTTCTCGTTGATAAAGAAGCTGCAATCCCTACTAATGGGAAGATGATTCCCTTTGCAATTGGCGCAACACGGGGGTCCGTTTGCATTCGGGCAGACTTCATCTCCCTCGTGTTTTTTGTTTCCACATCGTATGCACTTAGGGCGACTCTTACATTGTTTGGAAACGTGATTAAACCTGAAGCATGAGAAGCAAATTCTTACGAGAGAAAGCCAGGGATCTACCGAGTGTCGGACTTGGAAAATCGAAACTTGATCGGGGCGAACGCGACCTTTGAATTTGAGGTAGAAAGACTGTGTTGGTAGGAGTTTTGATTCACCGCTGATGGTGACCTTACGGTTTTGGCGACGTACGTCCAATACAGGGGTGGTAGAGTCGATATTTTCGAGTAGTTCTTCTTTCGTAAAGTCGAGAGGAACGTTTCTGATAATGCCTTCACAGGTTACAAAGGCGTCAGGGATAAATGCGAATAAATTGGCGGCTTCGAGTGAGGGATGCGAGAGAATGCTGTTTGCAAAACGGGCGCTGGTGAAGACCACCGAGCACTGGAGCTTGCCGGAGCTGAAGATGTCCGAGATTGCTGTCTTTGGAAAGATGTTGAGGAGGAGTTTGCCTATCCTTGTTGCGTTTAATCGAGTCGGCTTAGGGTCGACGGAGTTGGGTTGTATGAGGACGACAAATGGACCGGAGCTTTTTGCACCGTAATTGTTGAATAGGAGATGGGGTGGTATGGGATGTGAGTCAGCCGCTTGAGAGTTTTATGTTTGTTCTGTGTTTCTGCGTTGTTCAGTGTGATGTTGTTTAGTTTTGATGACCTTTTGAATCGCCGAGTCGTCGACCTGTTCGAGCGTGCGTTTGCGAGAGTCGAGCGGGAACGATTCTCGACGGAGGTCCTCCAGTTGCGATTTAATTTCATCGTTGTCGGCTAAGAAGTCTTCGTCGTCATTGTCCGAAAGGCCCTCCATTCTGCTTTCGCCTTTCTTCTGTAAATAATTATTATTAGCCATGTCTCACCCGGAGGAGAGACAGGCGAGCGTTAGGGAAAGATTCCGGAAAAGTTAGGTTAGGAAACAGATTGTTGAAAAGAAAGAGAATGCATTTGATTAGAGGTCGAAAATGCGGGTGAGATTTTGTTAATCTTCGAGCGCGTTGATAGCGCGAGAGCTGTGAGGTGGTGAAACTTCGATTTATTTGGTTTGGACACTGTAAAATGATAAAATACAACTCCGATTGAAAAACGGTATGCTGCTTCGATCGTATCTCTACGTTCCTCCGTGGTAGCCTTTTAGAGAGCCGGAAATGCAACTTCTTCTTCTTCTTCCTTTTTTGGCTAGGTTCACTTGTGTCCGTGAGCCTAGCCTGGCCACTGGTGCACGCACCGCTTTGACCAACGTTCTGCCTGAGCCTTTCTGCCAGGCATTCTTATCACTTTGTTTTTGTCACGTCCGGAGTGGCGTGAAGGAAAAGTTCGGGTATTTGAACGTCGAGCGGTAAACGCTATGTCCCATAAGCTTTTCCCTGCAGTATTTATACGCAGAGCGTTCTTATTATTGTACTCCTAAGAGTATCGTGGGCGTACACCAATAGACTGAGGAAAGAAAGAATTAAATGTTGTGAACAAAGAGAGAATTAGATTTCCTATATACACTCTCCAATGCAAGTAAAATGTTAGTAAAGATACAATAAGAATGGACAGAGATATTTATGATTCTCTATACGTTCTGCGTATAAAATAATATTAGTAAAATACAATTGGAGTTACAAACTTGGTATGATAATATGTTTAGTACTTTACCGGAGAGGTGTATTGTGAATCTTTGGTTCGTTGTAGCTTACCTGTGTTTCGCTATGTCGTAAAGAGAGTTGAAAAGATTCTAAGTCCAAATGTTGAATTTGGTACTTTAACTTTGGCTACTGGACTGGAACCGAATGACAACCGAACTACTGCTAACAGTATAGACGCGGCTCTAGGTACGAACGGAATGCAAAGCCTGACGGAAAAACCGCGGCTTTTATAGGGCGGAATCCGGAAGATGGCCGAGATATATTTTCTTAACGGAAGTATTTTTAAGCCTTTGTTTCTTGGAATTGGGTGAAGGAAAGTGGAAGGGCTGGTCGTGTGTGTAGGCGTTAGGACCGTCATTAGGGTCTAGATTTATGACTGCAGGTCGTTGGTTGTAGTGTATGCTTGCTTGTAGCTGGTGTCTCAGGATCTTCGAGGGTCTTGGATATCTGTGTTTGTGACACGTGTTCGGAAGGAGTGAGAAAGACAGAAGTTTGTGCATATGTTGGCTATGACGTCAAGTTTTATGAATGAAGAGGTTTGAGAATTAGGGTCCCTGTAAGGAGTATCGATTTCCTAATGGTACTTTAAATAAACAAAATTTTACGTCGGTTGTGACACCTCCCCACTTTATAAGTTTATTGTTTTTCTATTGTGTGACATTTATGTTTATTCCTTAATTTACACTGATAAAATTTTACATAAGCAATTGGAATCACAGTTGATCGTGTCTACAAATTCTCGCACGCACGCTCGTAATCTCGAATTTTTTGATTATTTTTAAATTTACTCCGATTTAGCAAATTTCGATGATTTGGATATATTTTCTTATCTGGACAAAATTATTGTAACTTATCTTAGTTTTTCGATCTAATTATCCCTTGATGGCTCCTGCCCCAGGACTGGGGTCTGAATTCCGACGTTTTAAATTAATGCTTGATATAAATGACTGGCCAGTCGATATAATTTGTCTTTGATATTTAATTTTCATCCGGTCCCGTAGACGTCCCAGGGCAAACAGAGCGAGATCATCGGGAGCAGCGCACACGAGGCGATGATTGCCCCACTCTTCCACCTCATTCCATAATATCGATCGAGCTTAGACTCGATCGATCGAAATCGATATTGCCCGGAGATTTTGAAATATACAAACGCATCTTACAACTTAGATTAGACACCGTCCTCGGTTGCTACCAATTTATGCATATTGAATATCGTAAGATTGAAAATATGTTTAAATGGTGAAAATTAAGTTAATTAAATTTTGTTTCTTGTTGCCTGATGTGAATTTTGCATCTTAAGTAAAGAGGAAATATGGGACGGGTGTGGAAAAGAGAGGAGATACAGACTTATGAAAAACTTCAACCGTATAATGGAACTAGATATACCTCTTTCATGGCTTTAGGCGGCAAAAATAGCGATGGTAAAAATTGTCTTTCTGGAGACAAAACTTGTCACAGCAAGAGATAATATTATTTTTTTATTTTTTTCGATGTTGATCAGTTTTGATCTGCTTGATTATTATTCCAGTGGTAATAATATGTTTGTTCGATGGCAATTTGATTGCGTTTGAGAAGCGTATGCCATCATTGAATTTATGAGGTATGTTCACGAAGTGTAATTCGGTCAGAGTCTTTAGGGAGAGGCGATTGAGTGATAAGTATAGATGCTATATCCTTTCATTCACGAGAAAATTAAAGAAATTGATTTGGAAATTCGATATGCATGAATTTCTTATTCTAGGGTTATTGTAGAGTGCTTAGTTTCGTATGTAAGGATATATTGTTTCGCAATGTCTTCGGGTTGTTAAACTTGTGTGCCGGTATCTTGAGTTAATATGGGTCTAGAGGGTTGGAGGGGAACGCCGTAGACTTCCTCAAGTGTCGGGGTCGGCTGCGGTTCATCTTCTTTCTGGTATGAGTGGCTTTTGTTGTCATCGTCAGGTTGTTGCGTACGGCACATGTTGACGCACATGCAGGTCATACCGAGTAGGTAACCTCGGAGAATGTATGTAAACAGGACGTCTGCCAGAAGTGCTTCTTCTATTTCTATTAAAGAGTCCCAGATATCGTCACATAGCTCGTTTTTGCTATGCATCCGGGTTTTAAGGTTAGTATTCCGGTATCCTGAAGTTCTATTACGATGGCTGGTTCATAGTCGCATAGTATTTGTATCTTTTCTGGTCGTGGTAATGAGAATAACCAACCAGACATGTTGTCCAATTGTTTCCGATAAGATGTTTGTTTCTTTACAATCCTTATCTCGCAGTCTGTATACGATTGGTGTCCGCCGTCATCTGAAATTACTGATAGTTGCTGGCTGACGTTCGTTGGAGTTACCTGAGGATTGCAATAATTAAAATAGATCGAATTCTGACTTGAATATTGAGCATAAAGTTTTCGAAGTTGATATTTTCTTCCGGCGCGGCGAGTCCGGCCCATTGGAGTTGGAGCAGAAGTAAAAAAAATTGGGTAAAACGTGGTAAATAGGATGTGAGCGTGCAAACCTTTCTGCAGCCTAGTCTCACGACAGTGGATGAGGATGTGAGCGTGCAAACCTTTCTGCAGCCTAGTCTCACAGTGGGTTTTATAGGGTTTTTGGAAAGATCGAATTTCACTTCGGTTCACAAGTCTTAATAAATAAATAAAAATGAAAAGAAAAATTTCTGGTTCTGTTGTAAAAGAATTTTGCAATCTTAGGCAGCAATTATCCGTAATTTCCTATTGATTTTACGAGTTCGGTGCAAAGAACTTATTAAGTTACCTGGTGTTTGAGGATTTAGCGTTGAAGAGGTTAATGGTGACGTAGTAATGTTCCGATGAAGAGAGAAAGTCTTTTGGAAATCCCCCCCCCTTTTTTTTTTGACTTTGAAATTATGTGACTTTAGTTTCGCGGAAAATTGTGTCGGGCTAAGATTGTTTTCACGTAGGAGACACGATGGAACGTTGTGAAAATTTTTGTGTGACTGGATGTGTGATTGAATTTTCTTTGGCTTATATAGTTTAAGATGTTACCCCTTTCCCCTTTGGAACCTCTAAACTAGAGAGAGGAGTCTCCTCTAAATAGGAGACGAGAAAAGATTTTATTTTTAATTTTCCTTTATAATATTCCTAGTTAGTGCAGGAGAAATTTCGGCAGCTGTATTTGGTGGTATGCATCGCTCTGTCTTTTGGTTGGTGCTTAGATCGTAAAATCTCTGATATGGTCCTTGATCGTGTTATGGGTCCTGTGTCGATGAACTCGTATGTTCGTCTTCGCTCAACGCTGTTTCTATCTCTCTTCGAACTGTTAGATTTTTCCTCTCATTGGTACTATATAGGGTATCTCTTTCTAACGAAGAACTGCCTTAGTTGTTTCTTTTTCTTGCCTTATATGGTTTTAATATTTGTCTAAATGTTTTAAAAGTCTTTTGCCTGCGGGTGTTATTATTACGGCATTGTGTTTATCGAGCATTTCGGAAATTTGATATGGTCCAACGTAACAGCAGCTGTCAAACTTACCTTTCTTTGGTTCTTTGATAGCGTAAACTAAATCTCCTGGTTTAAAGTTTTCGATATGCATTTTTTCATCATAATAATGTTTTGAGCGATGTTTCGAATTGATTGAAGATTTTGACGCGACTCGTCTCATTTCCTCGAGTCGAGAGGTGAGATCACATAAATAGTCTCCATAAGTCTCAGTTTTCTCTGGAGAGGGGAAGAAACTCGGGGTTCGAGCCGTTCTCCCAAATACTAATTCAAAAGGCGTAAATTTTGGCGACTCGTGGACTGACGTATTGTAAGAGAACATTGCGAAAAGGACGAGTTTATCCCAATCTTCATATTCATTTATGTAATGTTTAATGAATTCTGCTAAGACTATATGACTTCGTTCTAAAGAACCATTAGTCTGAGGGTGATAACCAGAGGGTAGTTGGGTGTTTTATTTTGAAAATTTTTGCTGAATTAATGAACACCTTCCCAACAAATGATCTACCTTGATCACTTAGGATAATTCTCGGAGTACCGAATTGGATAATTAGGTGTCGGGCTAAAGCGTCAGCTATCGTTTCAGCTTTTATATTGGGTATTGGGACTGCAATACAATATTTGGTTAGATTATCTTAGATGGTCAAAATGTGTTGGTTTCCGTTTGGAGTTTCAGGTAAGGGTCCAACTGTGTCGATAGAGACTTTGTCGAAGGGTTCCGAAGGAGTATCGGTAATTATCATGGGCTCGCGAGTTTTTATTCGAGTTAATTTTTGCTGTTGGCAATCGGGACAAGTTCTTACGTATTGTCTAACTTCATCTTTGAGGTTTGGCCAATAAAATCGTTCATGGATGCGTTTATATGTTTTTGTGATTCTTTGTGTCCGCCAATTAAGCTTTCGTGATATTCTGTTATTATTTTTTGTCGTATTATTTCATCAGGAATTGTTACGTTTCCGCGACAAATTGTAATTGAACAGTCACATTCGCTCAAATATTCTTCGATAAAATCTGCAATGAAAGAGAGGCCAAAATTTTCTAGCATGTCCCGGGGCTTTGATAGCCGGAGCGTTTTAATTTCGTATTTATCAATGGTATCTTTAATTGTGTGAAGTACTTCTTTGAGTTCTTGGACTGAAAAGGTTTCGAAATGTTTGTCTATTAGTACTGCGTTTAATATTTTATAATTTCCTTTATTTGTTATTAAAACTTGTTTTATTCGCTTTGGTTTCTTAAATTTCAAATCTTGCGGGAAGATTTTGTCTGTTTCAATCAATAATCGCGATATACTAGTGGTAAATTCACAATCGGCGAAGATGAAATGTAAGTAATTATCTTTTCGATAAGTTAGATTTTCATTTGTGGTGTTCACTTGAAGAAGATTGTCACTGTTTTTCATTTGAGGGTAATAAAGTCTAGGGGGTATGGTCTGTGAAATGTTTTTATTTAGGTCTCGGGGTACGACTTCTTCGACAACTTCTGAGTCGCTTTCTTCGGACTCACTTTCCGAGTTATTAAAATCTAGTCGTAAATTATTCTCAAGTGGTTGGCGGGGTTCCTCATCGCTACTCATTTCTTTTTCGTTAAGTGTAACGGCGCCCGTTGATCTACATATAGGGTGTCGGAAGGTTATCATTGATTCTCGATTTTTTTTCTCCCTCATTATCCGCGTCTTCAGATTCTGTATAATCTTCTGTCTGTGTTCCGCAATTTTTGTTATTGTTATCTTGCACATTGTCCCACCAATATCGATCGGTTCTTGGACTCTCATTTATTTCTACTATGTCATTGTTAGTTTCCGAAGTGGGTAAATTTTCCTTATCCGTTGGAGTTCAAAAGTAAGTCCAAAATCGACCCAGAGTAGCGCGGACCTCCTCGTACTCTGGCAACACATTCACCATCCCTTTACAGAAATTCAGAATAGCGCGGCCCACCGCGAATTCTGAATTTCTTTTCCTTTACTCACCAACCAAGAGCAGCGCGCCCATCCTCGTGCTTTTGGAAAATTCCTTCTTCAAATCGAATATTGCAGCGCGGCCATCCTCGTGCAATATTCTTCCTCCTCCAATTGGGTTAATAGCGCGGCCCTCCGCGAATTAACCCGTATACCCAAATCCTCCACTACCAGTCTTCTCTAATTCAGATTAATTTCACCCCCTTTTACTATTTCATCCCGTTAAAGTAGACAAAGCTTCCGGGTCCAAATCCCAGACCAATTAGCTCTGCTAATTGGTCTGGGATTTGAACTCCCTTTCCGAGTTATTAAAATCTAGTCGTAATTTATTCTCAAGTGGTTGGCGGGGTTCCTCATCGCTGCTTGCTCATCGAAGAATTGATTATAAATCTTAAAGAATTGTCTCAAAAAAGAGATAAGTATTTTTCACAAACCCAAACTCTAGTAGGATCAGCCCTGGCCGCACTGGCTCCTGTAATAACGTTCCTGGCTCAATCTAAAAATCCGGAGCACATGGATCTGTTAGAAAAAGTATGGGATTCTTCAAGGTTACTTATTGAAGCCCACAGGTCTCAAACGGTTGCCCGTAGGGCCTGCATTTTACCAACGCTTTCCAAACAATGGGCAGCGGCCTTGGAAAAAAGAGAGACTGATAAATACCTTATTGGTGAGAAACTCACTGATGAAATCAAAGAACTCCAGGCAATGGATAAACTTGGGCAGGAAATGAAGCCAGCTGTCCCGAAAAAACCCTTTAAGCCAAATTATCAAGGAAACTGGAAGAGCTCGTCAGGACAACAGAGGCCGACCCCCCAGACGAGCACAAAAACAGTACACCCCAGATCGTCGGCACCCAAGACCACGACAAAACCGTTGAACTATCCGAGGTCCAACCAATATCATCATCAGAAGACTGCTTTTCAGAATCGGAAGTAGAGGAGGGAGGTCAGTCGGTAAGTTTACTCGCGGGCAGGCTTAAATTCTTCCAAAAAAAGTGGAAATCTATCACATATCGGATAAATTAATTATTCAGTGCATCAAAGGCTATAAGATCCCGTTTAGAACAACGCCAGTTCAAACTAGTCACCCTAGGGTACATGAATGGTCTTTGTCAGAAAAAATCAACCTAGAATATGAAATCACGAGACTTCTAAACATCGGAGCCATCTCTACAGGAGTGACAGAAGAAGGCCAATTTTTATCGTCATACTTCCTGGCTCAGAAAAAAAGATGGTAGACACAGATTTATTCTCAATCTCAGAGAACTAAATGTATTTATTCAGGCAGACCACTTCAAAATGGAGGATTTGAGAGCTGCGTGTAATTTATTAGAACCAAATATGTATATGGGAACGATGGACCTAAAAGATGCATATTTCTTGATACCGGTACACAAAAAATACAGAAAGTACCTGAGATTCATATTTAATGGCCAAATATACGAATTCACATGTCTTCCGTTTGGTCTGTCCACAAGTCCACTGATGTTTACAAAATTACTGAAACCAATAGCTCATGTTCTCAGATCGCAGGGATATGCCTCGGTAGTTTATCTTAACGACATATTGTGCTTGGGCACAAGCCATAAAGCATGCAAAATAAACATTATAGAGACAAAGCGATTACTAGAATCGTTAGGATTTATAATTAATATAAACGGTTCCGTCATATGTACACAAAGACATACAGTGGTGGAAATCCACAATTCCTAACGCGTTCAGAACAATCAGAAATACAAAATTTTATACTGAAATATTCTCCGACGCATCTCTAACAGGATGGGGAGCTTTTTCCGAAGGCAAAAAAGCTAACGGATTATGGAATTATGAAGAACGCACGTTACATATCAACCAATTAGAACTAAAAGCCGCTCTGATAGCATTAAAATGCTTTGCCACAGAGTTACGAAATGTTAGCATACTGTTACGAGTAGACAAAACGACAACTATGGCTTACATTAATAAAATGGGAGGTGTTAGATATTTAAACCTTCATGACTTGGCTGCTGAGTTGTGGAACTGGTGTGAAGATCGTCATCTAGAGATCAAAGCTACATATATTCCTTCAGCAAATAATGTCGAAGCGGACCACTTGTCTCGAATTGAGAATCCAGATACAGAATGGGAATTAGCAAACTATGCGTTTAAGAAGATAGTGAGGAAATTCGGGTCTATAGAAATCGATCTATTTGCGTCACACCTCAATAAAAAATGTAACAAATATTGTTCATGGAGAAGAGATGCAGACGCTGGAGCTTTTGATGCACTGACAATTAATTGGTCAAATTCAAGATTCTATGCATTTTCCCGGTTCTCATTAATTTCCAAAGTTTTACGTGACATCAAAGAAGATCAAGCCACAGGAATTGTTGTGGCCCCTCTATGGATAACACAAGATTGGTTCCCTTTCTTCAAAAAATTGATCGTTGGCGATTGGCTAAAATTCGAACCAAATGCTAAAATCTACTGATCTCATCAACACCCCCTGTATCAGAAACTTACTCTGGTGGCTGCCAAGTTATCAGGCAAGCACTAATAAAGAAAAATACACCAGAAGAAGCAGTGGACATCCTATTGGCATCGTTAGAACAAGCAACGATTAAGGGGGAGTCTGCTTTAGATGACTCAAAAAATCGATTTTTCTTACTACCTCGGTCGAAAGTACGCACTTATCGCAAGTATTTCGAGGTAGAAAGTTCGGAATTCCTGCATTGACAAAAAAACACGATCGCCCTTTGTGGGGGACGAAATTTTTTTTCCTGCACCCCTGTCTCGACTACCGCCAGTGACTTGTCTCTAACCGTCTTTTGGTGAACGTCAAAGCTGCGTTTATTTATATATATATGTATATTACTCATATTATAATATAGAGGAATATGGGGCAAAATGGGCCCCTTAAAAATTAAGCTAGATGTATCGGTTTACACGCGACCTTGACGATACTTTTATATCCCTAAATTGATTTGTTAAACTTATTTTTGATATCGTGTAAAACAAAGTTTATGAGGCAAAGTGGGCTCTCCCTTGCGAGCAAAATTTTGGGGTCTAATTTATCTCTTTTTTTTGTCAAAATGAACTTCGAATTTAATTGTAATCGTTTGCCGCCTTCCGTTTTCAATTCCGTAAGTACGCTTGAGCTCACGAATTCCGTGAATCGGGCGTGAGTTTCGTTGCCGATGATGTGTCGATGCGATTTTTGCATGTCATGTAAATAAAATAAACTTTTTAAAATAGTTTGTGAATTGAATGCTACTTTGGAGCCCACTTTGCCCAAAAATATATAAAATTTTGGCTAGTCCGCTTTCCCCCAGGGGCCTATTTTGCCCGATGTTCCCCTACTTGTCTTGTTCTTGACAACTTATAATTTGAAAAAAAAAACGGATTAGTTATTATTTTCGTATTTGTATTTGTATTTGCTTTTCTTTTGTATTTGATGCCTGCCCCCGACCAGCTGGCACTCGCTTGGCGAGTGCCGCAAATGTCGGGGCAGGCATCAAATCCAAGTCGGGCGAAGCATCGGGTACGTGAATCTATCGTGAATCTATCGTACTTTCGACCGGGTATTAAGAAAAATAGTATGCACCACACGGGCAGAAGTTTGGAAGCCCTGAACTGCGCAACATGCCCTCGGCTTCGCCTCGGGCATGAAGTTGTGCAGTTCAGGAATTCCAAACTTTCTGCCCTTGTAGTGTAATATACTATTTTTTTTAGTGCTCCAATCTATTCCCAATATCCTTAAGAATGTGTGGGTGAAGTTATGGAGGCTCGTTCGAGATATTTTAAGAAATACAACACTAAACGTGACCAAGTGTCGACAGGGAGACGGCTCAAAAAATTGATTTTTTTTATTGTTACAATGTATGCCTGATATATACAATAACACGTTTGTGAAGTTATAGAGGCTAATTTGGAATATTGTAAAAACTACAGCACCAAACGTGGCCGGTCGTCGAGTAGATCTGCCGAGCGGTTTGTAGCGTTGACGGTGAGTTTTGCTACGAGTTTTAGCAGTGTTTTTGTGCGCACGGCTATAATAAAATGTCAGCGTATCCCAAACATGGTAAATCAGACGTTTTTCGCGAATGGCGTCGACAAACAACGGATTGCGAGGGAAAACCGGAGGTCGTCAAATTGCAGCAAAGAAGCACGCATAGCCCGCAGACTCGAGCAACTCCACCAAAATGACTTCTTTGAGGAAGTTGAAGGGCTGTTGTATGGCGCAGGAATAGCTGATTAGCTCATCATCAGTGTAAGTAAGAAAAAATGTTTACTTTTCCTACTGTTAACTTTGAAGCGCGTTTTCTCGAGTTACTGTTTTTCAAACTGGCGGGCGTAATTGCGAGAGAACTAAATGACCAATTGAAACAAACCAAGGCTTGTTGGCTTCAGTTTTGAATGCTTTTCTATTTGAACTAAAAAGATTCACAGAAAAAATATTGTAAACAACTTTTTAAGCAAGTTGAAATGATTTTTTGTTGTCGGAAAACATTCTTTTTTTTTCGAACGTGTGAGAATGTTGGAATTTCAAACATTTCGGAGTTTTTCTTAGTTCAATCTAGAAGCTTAATATGTGAAAAAGTAAATACTATTTGGTTTCTTTGTTTCAGACAAAAATTACGAGCTCCATCTTTCCCGCCGATCGGAGACTGCAATTGCGAGGTGTGACACGAAAGTGTATGGAAGTCGACTGCGTTTGATCATTTCTCGGCCCAAATTTTTTGATTGACTGTCCATAGACATAATAAAATGATAAAAACTTCGCTGCACTTGCTTTCTTTTTCTGCCCCTAAAAAATTCCTCCAAAATCGACTTTTCTGAGCCTTGTAAAGCAGGATCCCCCCTTAAACAATACAGCAGTACTCTCAAATCTTGGTGGCAGTGGAATCAAACAAGGGGGCAAGATCCGTTTTTGGTAACAGTAGGAAAAACCCTTCAATTTTTGTCCGAAAGATTCAATGAAGGTATGGGACTCGGTTCACTAAATTCATCTAGAGCAGCATTAGCACTCATCTCCAAAGACGACATTTCGAACAATCCATCAGTAACAAGGCTCATCAAAGGAAGCTATAAGAAACGACCGAGCCTTCCAAAATATATTTCAACATGGGACGTGGACCCCGTACTCGAAAAAATAGGACTCTGGTACCCACTTAACCCTTTTCGGACCAAAACGCCACTTTCCATACACCGTTGTTTAGCGGCTTATAACTCATACTATTCGCATCTGAAAAAAATCGGGAAGTACATATTTTTGTAGTTTGAAATGTGCCCTTTCGAATGGTGTATATTAAATTTTTCCAAAAAAAA
>JACEOJ010005352.1:5283-28763 GCA_013761285.1 Campoletis sonorensis | reverse complement strand
CAAACTTCCAATGTGTTGGTATTTTTAGCATAATCTTGAGCCTGTGCTAAGTTTTTTCTCAGCAAATACGACATCAATCGTGCTGATTTAAGGCTCAATCGAAAGATTTTTTCATAATTAGTCTCCAGTTCAATTCTCAAGTCATCGTTGTCTCATGAGCTTCGTAGTTCGAGAAAATGACTTCCAGTTTCTACCCCCACCACCGCGAATCGTTTTATTCAGAGATAATATACTCGGGCGAGCCTCGGGCAAGCAGACGACAGACAGAGCTGTCAAATGTACTTGTCCCGAGACTCTACCGAGTCTCTTGATTCCGCCCGGCGCTGTTTCGTGTAATGTTTGCGTTGCATATTTTGATTGGCAGTAATACTGATTTCCTGCTTGCTTGCACTTTCCTAACTCTTTTTCATTTAGTGTGGTATAGTTTCGGTTGTCTCGATTTATTATTACATACTTATTTGACGTTTTGATAATTCGAAATTTGCTGCCGTTTGTTCTCACAGCTAAAGGGTATACTTTGTTTATTGTGAATTCGTTGTTTTCTATTAATGGGATTTTTATTACAACTACTAGCCGTGATTTTTTGTTGTATGCTCCTATTTCTGCTGTTTTGAGTAATTTCTGCATTTCGCTAGATATCATTTTTGAGGAAAACTTAATCCTGCTGGGATGTGGGGTGAAGCTTCCTTTACATATTCGCTTAGTTTTCCTGGTGCTACAATTGTTGGATTTATTACTCCTTTTGTGATTTCTGCTAGAAGGTTTGTTAGTAGTTGTACATCGTTTAATAGTGCTGTTATAGTTAGACTAATTGCGTTTATTTTTTCATCTATTTCCCTTCTTTTTTATATTATATTATATTTATAATATATTTATAATATAATATTATTATATTATATTTTATTTGCCCTTGCTAGTGTTGATGTTGCCAGTTCTGTAACAACGTGTTCTATGTTATCTACAGTCTTTTCTAATGTTTCTATATTTGTTAAATACCGGTTTGTTTTGTAATTGAACACGTCTGCGGATGATCTTAAGATTTGCAGATTTTCTTTTATTATTTACTTGTCTTTTCCCTGTCTAGCTTCTAATTCGACTATTCTTTTGTTTATTTCCTGAGCGTCATCTTCATCCAAATTTCCTGTTATTTCTTTTATTGTGTTTCCTAATCCGTTCATTAGACCTCTTTTTTTCCTTTCCCCTGTTTTTGTACTGGCTAGATTTTGTACTGTTTCCAATTCTTGGCGTAATTTTTCTATCATTGGTTCTAATGTTTCCTTTATTGTGGGGCATAAATAATCGTGTTCGGTTTTTTGGCATATTTTCTGTAAAGCTCCTAATGCTTGTTGTAATAGTGTTTCTCTTTTTAGTATGGTCTCAAATCCATGTTGATAGCTAGCTTCCATACTTCTTTAATTATTCTAAGCTGTCCGATTTCGTCGTAATGAATTCCTGGTGTGTTTGATAATGGTTTCATTGAAATTTTTTTCTGCTTTCCTGGGTCTCCTTTTAAGGATCCTATCAACATCAGGCACCTGAAAGATGGAGTTTCATTAGTTTTGTATTTTATTTTATTTTTGTATATTTATTTGGTTCGTTTTGTGTAGATATATAGTGTGTTTGAATAATTTCTTTTCTTACAGGTCATTTCTGCTAATTTTAAGTTTGTTTGGGACGCGTGATTTCCTTACTCTTTTGCTCTTTCTGTTGTATGAGAGATTCTCGCTCGTGCCCTTCAGTTTCGCTAATGCGATTTCCGTTCGAGTGCGCGTGCACTGGACAACTAATGTCACCTGTGAGTCTGTCTGTCTCTTTCTGTATCGTGATTAGTGTATCATACTGTCCTTCTTCTGTTTTTCTCTCTCTGTCATCTTATTTTTTCTATATAATGTCGTATTTTTTCTATGAATGTCGTGTCATTTCGTCTTTCGATTTATTAAATCACTTTTAACGTTCCTGACACGTCGTTTGATTCAACGGAGAGGTGAGTTTTGCTATTTGTTTTATTCGTTTATTTTTTAATTTTTATTTTTTTTATTTATTTATTCATTTATTTTTTTCCATTGTTTGTTTTTTTTTCGCACTTGTATCTATTTTTTTGTTTTGTATTTTTCCAGAAAATGTCTGGCGTCAAGAGGAATCGCTCAGTGGCTTTTAGGGCGGTGGCCCATCGTTGGGGGTCCGGAAAGTTTTATTTTATGGCGAGTTCCTTTCATGATTATTATTTTTTTTTTTTTTCATTTATTCGTGTTGTTAGAATAATTAATTGATCATTGGTTTTCCTCTTTTTTTTTGTTTGTGTTCTTTAGAAAGTTCGCCGTACGGCGTATCACGGGCCAATCGGCCAGTTATGGATGGCGCCATTCATCGCGGCCGGTAAAATTGTTCGGGCGCGGCGGCTGGGCTGCGCCATGGCTTGGGCGCGCTTGGGGCGGGAAGACCCCTTTTCCCGGGAAATCGACGAGTGGAATCGCGACGATGTTTCCGGGGATGTTTTGGGACTCCGCCGCTTGTTCCACATGTCGCCGTTTCCCGGTCCTGTAGACGATGGCTCGTGGGACGATAGCTGGGAGCTATTCGGTCCCGATCATTTCCGACGTGTTTATTATCGTCGTGCCCAAAAATTTTTAAAATTGCTGCTGCGTGGTTTATGTGTTGGTGTTTCGTTTTTTGGATTTTTAAAATTTCATGCATTCAAATTTTAATTTATAAGTTGTATTTTTGAAGAAGGGTGTAACAATATACGTCGAAAATTTAATTATTCGTTTTTACATTTTTTTCCCCTTTTCCCCTCCTCCTGCGTTGTTATTCTCTATTATTATTATTTTATCATTTGGTGCTCGTGGAGCTGGAAAGGATAGAGAGAAAAGCCCAGAAGGAGAGGGTAGAGGACGATCTGACACAGATGGAGAGAAGGGTGAAGTGGTCAGTGGAGAGGGACGCGGATATGGAGAGAAGGAAAGGAAAGGGAGTGAGGGTGGGATACATGAACATGTGGGTAGAGGGTGAACTGAGAACGTGGGATGGGATGGCAGAGGGATGGAGAGAGAAAGAGGGAAACGAGTAAAGGAAGAGGCAGTGGGAGTGAAGAAGGGAAAGAAGAGGAGGATAGTTGGGCAAGAAGAAGGTTAATGAGGGCTAAGCGGGAAAAGGAAAGAGTACGTTAAAAAGATAGGATTTTGGAATGTGGCGGAAGTAAAAAATAAGGACAAGAAGTTCTAGGAGGGCTTGACTAATTGGAATGTTGTGGTGTTAATCGAGACGTGGGTCGACAGGAAGGGGTGGGACGGGATCAAGGAGAAGCGTAAAAAAGGTTTCAGATGGGAGATACAGGACGTGCGGAAAAGCAAGGGGAGAGGTAGAGCCAAGGGGGGCATGGTTATGGGAGTGCAAGAGGGGTTGGAAGTTGGCAAGGCAGAGAAAGGGGTGGAAGGATGGATGGAGTGGAAAGTGAAGATGGGGAGGCAATAGTGGTGGGTGGTAGGGGTGTACGTGCGCGGGGATTTAGATAAGAAAATGGAACTGATGGCGAAATGGATGGAGGAGGAAGGTAGGGAGTAAAGGGTAATTATAGGGGCAGATTTTAACGCAAGAACAGGGACGGGAGGGGGAGGGTGGAGGTGGGAGGGGCAGATACTAGTCGAAGAAGGGCGGATGTCGAAGGATAAGACGGTGACGGAAGAGGGGAAAAACTGGTGCCGTTTTCTGAAGCAAGAATGGCGGGAGATCTTGAACAGGGGCGTGAAGGGTGACGAGGAGGGGAAGTGGACATATGTAGGGGGCCGGGGGAGATCGGTGATAGATTATGTGGTGGTAGGAGAAAAGGTGCGGGACAAGGTAGAGATAGTAGAAGTGGGGGGCAAAGTGGACTCGGATTATATGCCAGTTGCGCTATGGCTGAGGGTGGGCTGGGGGGGGGTGAACGAAGGAAGGGGGAAGGGGAGTGTGGACGGAGGAAGAAGTACAGAAGTTCAAGAAAGAGTTTGAAGACTGGGGATGGAGAGATGAAGGTGTGGAAGAGGGTTGGAAGAAGCTGGAGAGGTACTGAGAGGTGGAGGAGAAAAGGCTATGCAGGAAGTGCGGGGTAGAGGAAGAGACGTGGGAACATGCATGGGAACACTGCACGGGATGGGGCAGGGAGAAGGGTTGGCAGGAGATGAGAGAGAAGCTGCTGGGTGATGAAGGGGAGGGGGAAGAGTGGCTGGAGTGCATTGAAAAGGGGAGGGAGAATTAGGGGAAGGAAAGGGAGAGGATAGGAAGGGGAGTAAAGAAGTGCGGCGGAAACGGAGGTCGTGCGTGAATGCGGGAATGAATGTGGAATGCGACTGGTTCTCTCTCTCTCTCTCTCTCGGTTTGAGGTGTAGAATTAAGTTTGTAGATTAAGTTAGTTATAAGTTATGGAGTTGGATGTGGCGGAAATATAAGCGGAGCGGGAGTCCGCGCTGTACCCCGCATAGGGAATAAACAGTCTATATATTATATCATATATTATCATTTTATTTTAATCATTTTTTGATGTCAATATTCTCGTAATTTTTTTTTTTTTTTTTTAGTTCTAATATTCTTTCTATTCTTTATCCTGGTTTTTCTTGACGGTTAATGTTTGACATCCTTTTCCTTTTAATAAAATTTTTGATTCTTTTATAATTTCTATTTTATTATTTCTATTATTTCATTTTTATTTTATTTATATATTCATTCAGTCAGGTGTATAAGCGTATTTTTAGACGTGATTTTGTTTCGTACGTCGGTAGGTGCGGGGTGCGGAGTGCAGTTTCGGGTGTCGGCGGCCATGTTGTCAGCTAGGGGGCGACGTATAATTTAATGCGGTCCACATGTACTCGCATTCTACGTCGTCCGCGGCCGATAATGTAGTTTACGGCCGGCTCCTTGCTCTGTATTGTGTAGGGCCCCGTCCACTTGGGGGTAAGCTTGGCTGATCTGCCTCGGCGCACTGTTGGGTCGTGCAGTAAGACTTTGTCGCCAACGCGGTATTCTGTGTTACCGGCCGCTTTGTCCCTGCATTCTTTTACCTTTGTTTCCTTTTTCCGTTTCGGGCAGTGGTCCTACTATATCCACTGCACATTTTTCAAATGCTTTTTCTGGTGTTGGTAATTATCATCGGTGCGTTTTTAATTCTCGCGACTTTGTTGCGTTGACACTTATCGCATGACAATACGTATTTCTTTATTTCTTTGATCATACCCGGCCAGTTCTATCTTGCTTTTATTCTTTGAATCATTCTTTTTGTGAATGGGTGTCCGCCGAGAGAAGCGTTATGCTATTCTTGCAGTACAGTTTTCTTTTATTCTCGCAGTTTCTCTCTCTCTCGCTTGGTCACTATCGCTCGGAGTCGGAGTCAGGTGTCTCAATCTCGCTCTCGCTCGCTCCTCCGCTATCTCTCTCTGTGTCAGTCACGTCTTCGGCGTCTTTTGCTGACGTTTGACTTCTCCGTTTGTTTTCGTTCTTTCTCTTTCTAACGTGCTCATTGGCTTGTTTTGCATGTGGCTTATCTCCAACCACTGGTGTCTGTTTTTCTGGTTGGCCATTATGATTAGGGCTGGACCGTTTGTCTTTCAAGGCGGAGTGTGTTACGGGAGATGATACCGATACTCGCGCGTCCTTGCGCGGCTTTCCCCGTCCTTTTTTCTTTATCGGCTCACAGTCTGCGACCTGACTCAGCATGACTGCGTACATTCTGCTTAACGCATCTGCATTTGTGTTTTTTTTTCTTGCTTTAAATTCGATGGTGTAAGTGTATTCTTCCAACTTTATTCTCCGTCTCAATAACCTTGAACCTGGGTCTTTTACGTTTAAAAGCCAAATAAGAGGTTTATGGTCAGTGACGATGATGAAATTCGTACTGTACACGTAAGGGCAAAATTGTGTGACTGCCCACACAATCGCTAGCATTTTTTTCTCAGTAGTAGAGTATTTTGTCTCTGTTTTATTGAGAGTTCTGCTGGCATAGCAAATTGGTAGATCTTCGCCCATTTTTATTTGAGATGAAATTGCTCCGATTGCCTTATCCGATGCGTCTGTTGTGATGACGAACGGTTTTGCAAAATCAGCGCATTGCAGGATTGGCGCTGTACTTGGCTCCTTTTTTAGACGATCAAACGCTGCTTGTGTTTCTTCTGCCCATTAGATTTTTTTTTCCTTTTCCATTAATTCTGCTGAAGGTTTGGCTAATGTAGAGAAGACCTGTATGAAATTTCTGTAGTAACCTGCAAGACCTAAGAACGGTTTTATATCTTTTACGTTTTTTGGTATTGAAAACTTGTGAATGGCGTCTGTTCTGCTAGGATCCGGTTCCACTCCTACTCCGGTGATTATGTGTTCTAGATATTGTGTTTCTTTTCTTACGGACTGACATTTTCTTGGCTGCACTTTTAATTTGGCTTCTCTCAGTCGGTTGAAAACTTTTCGTGGTCGTTCGTTGTGTTCCTTAAATGATGATCCGTGCATCACGACGTCATCTAGCTATACGTAACATTTGAGTCCTTGTAATCCTACTAGGACTGCGTCCATGAACTTTTGGAATGTCGGTGGAGCGTTTTTTAATACAAAAGGCATTCGGTTGTACTCGTAGTGTCCCATTGGTGTTGAAAATGCTGTTCTTTGATTATCCCTTTCCGCCATTGGGATTTGGTGCAAACCCGAAGGAAGATCGAGTGTTGTGAAGCATTTGGCTCGATCCAACTGGTCCAATATTTCCGTAATATTGAGCAGTGGATACGAGTATCCTTCTGTCACCTCGTTTAGTTTTCGGAAATCTACTACGACTCTTTTGCGAATGTTGCCTTCCGCGTCAGCCTTTTTTGGAATGACCAGTAGCGGTGCGTTCCACGGGCTTCTGCTTGGTCTCGTGATTCCGTCTTTTGGCATTTTTTCTGCTTGCCTCGTCACTTCTGATTTGTGCGCCTCTAGTAATCTGTATGGTCTGAAATTCACAGGTACAGTTCCTTCTTGCGTGTGTATGTGGTGTTCCACCAGGTCAGTATTTCCCAGAAATTCTCCTTCGAGGTGGAAAGCATCTGCGATTCTTGCGTAAATTATCCGAGGAATTTTTCTTCTTCTGTATTTAAATGATTTTGATTCCCAAATTCATCCAGATTTTTCTATTTCTTTCCTTTTGGTTTACCTTGTCTACTGCATTTATTCCTTCGGGGTTTTCAGATTCTTCCCTAATTTCATTATGTATTGCTTCTATTTCCATGGTTGGTCCGTCTATTTCGACCTCATAATCTCTTAAGTTCCCCATTATTATGGGACATGTAAGTCCTTCTTGAGCGGTAATTCCTTCGCCCATTGTGATTCCTAGCATTATTTCTGCTGCGGAAACACAGCCTACTTTCATTTGTAGCTTTTTTGCGTACAATATGTTTTCAGATCGGGTGAGTATTTTTATTTTTCCCGAACCGTTTATCAATGGTTCGACAGGACCGTAAATTTTTATGTAACGACCTCTGAGGATGTCGATCTTGTGCTTTTTTACAAAATCCACACCCAACATACCATCTACGTTTAATGTGACTGAGTCTTCGACCACGTAGAATCCATTGGCGGACGTTTACTGCTGAAGTTTCGATCGCCAAATTTATTTTCCATAATGCGTGGAAAATTTTTCCTCATATTCATTTTAATTCCACTATCTCCTCCATTTCCTTAGTGTCCTCATGTATAGCACTTTTTTTATCAGGCAGCATTGCGCTCCGGTGTCTTCTTTCGATTTAAGGACTTCATTTTTTGCTTATGCAGAGTTGACGTAAAAGTCACTTGCCGTATCCCTTGGATTCACAACACTTACGTTGTATGATATCTCACTTATGGGTGCGCCTGTAGTTTGCTTTGCTTCGATTTGGCTGATTGTTGTAGTTTTCAATCCAGCTGTGAGCGTATTGAGAGTGAATGACCCGACGGTTTTTTTTTCTGCGTTTGCAATTTTTTCTTCGCTCGTTTGTCTCTGATCTTTTTTATCTTTTTGTTGCCAATTATTATTTCGTTGTTAGAATCCGCCTCTGTATCCTCCTGGCGAGTTTCCTCTGTAATTTCCATTTCCTCTATTGGAATTATTGTTTCCCAGGTAATTGTTGTTACCTTGACTTCCTGACCCGTAATTCGACTGGGCTGGCCTATTTCTGCAATCGCGATATAAATGTCGCGGTTTCTTGCAATAATTGCACAGGAGAGAGTTCACGTTTCTTGGAAGCATTGGGAATTGATATCTTTCGTTCGATAAGCTAGAACTCCTACAGCCCCGAGCCCAATGCCCCCCAATGCTTTGTTACATTTTGTGCATAAAATGTTTCGTTTGTTAGTATTGGCCGGTTTCGATGACGAATAGTTTCCCTGGTGGGTTTTTCTTCATCTATTACCGCTCTTATCGCAGCCTTGAGTGTTTTATGACCCTTGGCCTTGATAAGTACCTGATATTCCTTTTTGAGACCTCTTTCGAAACTTGCTAATCCTAAGTCTCGGATGTATCCTTCGATAGTTTTCTTCCCCGCGATTGTTACTTTTGCACGAGTACTGGCTTCTACAAGATCTATCGTAAGTGCTTCTAATCTCTGGCCATATTCTTGTACTCCTTTATTGAATTTTTGTCAACAGGCCTGCATTTCCATATGCGGGGCTCCTACTGTTCGACGTTCTCCGTATAATTCTAATGTTGTTAAAACGGTTTCTAAAAAACGGGATTTGTCTAGTTCTTCGATGTGTTTATTTGCTAGCTTGAATGAATCTATAAAATCGCGCACTTCTTCCGGTTTTGTACCATCAAAACGTGGTATGAGAGCTCGTGCTTCTTTAAGGGACATGGAACCTCGTAATCTTCTCGAGGGAGTTCCACTAGTTCCGGCACCTCCGAGGGTATCTTCTGAATTTACTGTTTCAGGCATTCTGACAGTTATTTGAACTCTTGAAATTTTCGGGGAATCTGCCTCGATAAAACTTGAAAAGTGTGGGTCGGATTTGGGTTTCACAAGTTTATTTGGATTTTTTGATGATTCTACATCTACAAATTCTCCTTCGGGTGTGGATGTTTGAGTTGACCTAGAGGAACTTTCGGAACTAGATGGATTACTTGAATCGCTTGGTTTTAGTTCCGCTTTGAATTACTTTAACTTTGATCTTCTTTCAACCGGTTGCAATTGTTCTTGCGACGTGGATTTGAGAAATTTTAATCTTTTGTTGAAAAAAGAATCGAGGGATCGAGAAAGTGTACGTACGCTCGGTAATCTTAACCGATTTATCAACTCTTTGTCGGACATATATTCGATCGCATTGGCTTTACTGGATTACAATTGTTCCGTCACTTACAGTAAGATGATCCAACGCATGATGATGTTTGGAGTCGTGATGAGATTTCTTCCGTCGGCTACTTGGCTTTTACTCTCCCTTCGATTAGGCCAGGCATATTAGCTCTAAAATCATCAGATTTTGACATAAATAATAATGGATAGCCACAGGTATCATCGGACGCGGAATCGCTCACAGATCATAACTGCATACTTTTCCACTCGAGATTTTTCTTAAGGAATTTGTTATTAACAAATTAGTGGAAAAAAACCAATTTTTTTGGTTTTTCGCTCCTAAAAAGGAAAGTAATGGCCGAATGTTAATAGTCCCAAAAGGCGAAATGTAGAGAACTAAAAAACGAAGGAGATGCGAGGCAAAACAAGCCGATCGATTATTAATTAAGGGGGAAAACTCAAAAAAACCGAAAAAAAAATAGCGTTTTTTCAAAAATTCGTACCGTAGTCATTTTTTGGATTTTAGCATAGTCTCTTCGCAACATAGTTGATACCAGTCGCTATTTCATGTGTGCGAAATCCAGATGCTGTCCGATAATAAGTTTCCGCGTTATTGCATCTCAAAGTTTTTTAGCCCATTTTTTCCAGCGAAGCTCGATGCTCTATCGGTCAACCAATTTCAATTTTCTAAACGAATTTGGAAACTAGAAGGGTTTTGCAACAAAATGTCAATCTTCGTTTTTTATTTAAAGCCGGAGAAATAGATCAAAAGTGCGCGCGAACACGAGAGAAAACGGCCAAGCGGTCATGGAGTGGGGACTTGTGTGCAGTACGCTTGAACTACTATATATGCGCCTTCTCCTCATCCGTTCTACCCCCACTCCATGTCCCCTCTCGGGCGCTCGGCCGTTTTCTCTCGTGTTCACGCGCAAATTTGACCTATTTCTCCGGTCTTAAATGAAAAAATAAGATTGACATTTTGTTGCAAAACTTTTCTAGTTTCCAAATTCGTTTGAAAAATTGAAATTGGTTGACCCACAGAACATCGAGGTTCGCTGGAAAAAATGGCCGGAAAAACTTTGTGATGGAATAATGCGGAAACTAATTTTCCGACGGCATTTGGATTTCGCACACATGAAATAGCGACTGGTATCAACTATGTCGCGAAGAGACTATGCTAAAATCCAAAAAATGACTCGGGCACGAATTTTTGAAAATGTGACGTCGGAATGTCTTGCTTTTGAACTTTCCCGTGATATTAACCTTATCCCAATCACAACGAAAAGATTTTCAGCTCATTCCCCCTTTTTGGCCTAACCTCTCGGTTAATATCCTGGACGGGGATCTTTGGTGAGGAGATTAACTTTCAAGACTTATTTGAGTTAACAATTTAATAAAAATATATTTTGACAAATTATTTCGTTCAATTACAAATACAGTGTGTTACTTACTTGAAATTGGTGAAGATGAAAGGATGAAGATGAAATCAGTCAACTGCTGGTTGGAGATCTACTCTTTATTTCACTTTCTTTAAACTTCATTTTACGTTATTTATTTTCGTATTTCACTTTGTCCTTCCTTTGGGACTTACTTTACAAAATGTACTTTTCAATATTTCAAGCTTCTATTCCCGTACAACTCTCGATCCTCTTTCCTTGCAACTGACTGATTTATTCTTCGCAATGGTATTTAAAACTTAATTTCTAGGTGTTTCCCTAATTTTGAGGGCAGGGAAAATCAACGCCAATGACATTTCGTCAAGGCTTTGATTTTTCCTTAGCTTAGTCTAAGGACCCAATGCTTCGGGACCGCACCATCCCTTCCACATGGTTTTCCTATCTTAGGGTGCGTGGGTGGATTTCTTTTCCTCCCCGGCGACCAATAGTGTTGCTTCGGGAAGGCCCGTTCTTCCCTCCACATTCTTATGCATAGATTATATATCTATATTCTATATTCGATATTTTTTCGTTCTTCTCGTTCTTTTCTCGTCCGTGTTAATTTATTGTTCATCTTTTATTTATTCTTATTTTATTTTAACATGTATTCTCATTTTATTTATATGTGTTGTTTGTTTTTATTTTATTCGTTTATCAAGAATGTTATTTTAATTATTGTTACTGAGTTTATCAATTTAACATTTGCGTTATTATTTTAATTCAATCAATTACTTGTTCAATTTTTCTAATGTGTTTCATTATAATTGTTCGGTTATAATTCGTATGTTATTTGTTCATTGTTTATTTTATTGTTTATCGAGTTTTCGAATGATAAATAATTTTTGTGTAGTTTGTAATCATTGAAATGAATTATTTTGAGAATTCTTAGTTCTCACGGAAAGTCGCAGCTGTATTCGGTCATGAAAGACGAAACGCAGTTTCGGTCTTTTCCTAATCTTGGAGTTCGTGTTTATTTTCAAGGGCTCTTGCAGATTTTTATGTTTCCTGTTTGAAAAGCGTTTCTTTTCCTTATCATATTCGGGTGGTCCACTTAACATCTGGCGATACTTCGCCTGGCCCAAGCCGCTCTAATTTATGTTTATTTTTTCCACATGCATCTTTGAAATTCGTTCGGTCTGAAATCTAAGATAATGATATATGCGCTGACCCAAGTCGGTCTATAGATTTTTATAGTTTTTCTTAGGAACGGGTCTGCCAGTTTTCACTCATAACGTGACGTTTTTCTCTGGCCTCTCAAGTATCAGAGACTTGCGTCTAGACTTGTATGTGTATGAAAAGGTTATATTATAGTTTAAATACATGATATTATTTACTTGAAGTATTT
Organism: Campoletis sonorensis; assembly: GCA_013761285.1. NCBI lineage: Eukaryota > Metazoa > Arthropoda > Insecta > Hymenoptera > Ichneumonidae > Campoletis > Campoletis sonorensis. The sequence goes on along the minus strand of JACEOJ010005352.1, from coordinate 16,728 downwards.
TCTAAACGGATAGAATTTGATTGATTATTAATTCAGACAGACGTCACAATAAAACGCTATTTTTTTCGGTTTTTTAGTTTTCCCCCTTAATTATTGATCGATCGGGTTGTTTTTTCTCTCATTCTCTCCGTTTCTTAGTTCTCTACATTTCGTCCTTTGAGACTGTCAACATTCCTCTAGTACTTTTCCTTTTAGAAGCAAAAAACCAAAAAAAATGCGTTTTCTTTCAATCATTTGTTAATAACAGAATTCTTGAAAAAAATCCCGAGTGGAAAAGTATGCAGTTATGATCTGTGAGCGATTCCGTGTCTAATGATACCTGTCGCTATCCATTATTATTTTTGTCAAGAAAAAATGTCTATTTGGTTGGAGTATTAGGGTGTGCATTCCCTTCATTAACATGTTGTTCCTTTGTTTTTTGTTCTGAGTTAAAGTCCTCGTTGGTTGTCTTGATTTCTTTTTCCGGTATAATTATTACTTTATCAGGTGATGGGTTGCCAAATGATTCGTCTGAGGAGGATCCGATATGTTTTTCTCCTTCTTGGGTCATTTTGAGTCTTTATAAGTTCTCGTCGTCAACGTGTGTGGATTCCTCTCGAGGCCTGACGGGGAAGGCGTCGGCTCCGTTCCGGGAAGTGCGTCGCGACGACATTAAGTTGCCCTGGTTTGTGATGAACGCTGAATTCATATCCGTTTAGAATTGCGTGCCAACATTGGAGTTCTTGTGGCGGATTCGGTTTGTCGACAAGATATGTCAGTGCCCTGTTGTCAGTTACAATTGTGAAGTGATGTCCGTATCGGGGTAAAATACAGCATAAATGCTGTAAAAAAAGCTGAGACAAGTACATTTACCCGCACCAATAACCGTTTCTGCGGAAGTCTCAAAAAAAAATCAAATCTCCAAATAAAACTGAAATAAGACTGGTCCTCAAAATGAAAGCTCTCAATAATCATCTCCTCTTTAAATATTTCCACACAGCAGATCTTAAAAAAATAAAGTCTCAAAAAAGTGGAAAAAGACGCCGATCTCGTCAAAAAAAAAATTCGGGCTTCTCAAAAATGTAATAAATCAATATAAATATGCTGAAACATATCAAGCCAATTACGTCAGAGTGAGTATTTATTTATAAAGTATTAAAATTAATATTCCAAGATTTGGAAGTATAAGCACTCTACAAACTTCAAAATAACCCTCCTAAAAAAAAATCTTCAAAAACTGAGAGGATACGCACAGAGTACTTGTCTGGCCCGGAACAACAACCACGATTTGAAGTGGAAATTCCTTTACATATTTCCCGTTCCGGATATCTTACTAACAACAATAAATCATTTAAAAATAAATATTTCCAAAGTCTCGGAATCAGGCTTCGTTTTCAACTGAAAAATATCAACAACTTATCTTTCAAATTATTTTCATTTATCTGCAATCGAGTTGCTATTATTATTTGACATAAAAAATAAGTTGCAATTTTGAACTAGATCAATTAATTTTTACTCATATTTATCTCTTGATAAGCGCTGAAAATCTTTTCAAATCGACTGTCAATTAAACGCTATCAATCTAATATTGGAAGAACATCGAGGAGTTATTTCATCATTCATATTTTTCCGAAACTACAACCGCGATTTGGCGTGGAAATTCCTTTACATATTTTCCGGATCGGGCCGGACAAGTACTCTGTGCGTATCCGCTCAGTTCTTGAGGATTTTTTTTAGGAGGCTTATTTTGAGGTTTGTAGAGTGCATGGGGTACACGAAGAGGCATGCATGGGAGAAAAAGAATAATAGATAGGGAGGGAAATATGGAGCGTCTCTGTCGGTCCACCCGATGCGCATATGGAGAGCCGTGAAGGTGTGAGAAGGCCAGCGGTATCCGCTCATGCGTCACAAGGGCTCTCGCGAAGCACAATTCGTATTATTGAATTTTTTTTTTTATGTATGAGTGACTGTCGACTCGATTTTTTTTTTTTTAAGGTACTTACGTAGCCGCTATGAGAATGATTTTTATTTTTATTTGATTTTCTTTTCGAATTAAATTGATCGTACCTCCTTCCTTCTCCTTTTTTAATATTATTTTCCTCTTTCCCTTGGATGTGGAATTTGATGTTGGATTTTCGTTTCTGTTGTTTCTTTTTGTTCGATGTCTTTCGTTTCTTTTCTCTTTATGTTTGACTTCGCTTTTCTGTGTTTTACTTATTCGTTTTTTTTTAAATCCTTTTGAATTTCGCTTTCTTCTTTTTTTTCGTCACTGTTCTTTCCGAAATTCACTATTCGTTTTCACTGTTTCTTTTGGATTTCACTTTTTTTTTCCTGTGTTTTTTTTTTTAAATTCACTATTCGTTTTCACTGTGTCTTTTGGATCTCACTTCTTGCTTTTTATCACTTTTTTTAAAATGTACTCTTTCTTTTACTTTTGCGGATTCACGGGTGGCGTGGGTTTGAATCCGACTTCTGACACCAATGTGATGGCAGAAAAGGGGGTTCAAGAAATAATTATAAAGAGAGAGATTTAAATAGATGTAAATTAGATATTTATTGGGTTTAATTAATGAGGGAGTGCACCGATCGAGAGATGGAATTGGACTGAGGAGTCAGGGATTAGAATAAAGGAGAATAATTTGGTGAAGTGATAGTGGGGAGCCTCAACTTCTCCTCCGGAAGCGGAGGAGAGGTTGAGGCTCGTGGGACGAAGAGATGCTGAGGAATGTGGTGATAAGATTAGGATGCTGAGGTAGGAGTTTTGACTGGGAGAACGGATGTGAGGTGTCGAGTGTGCATGGGAAAGAATTGGCGATATACAGGGTGGTACTGTAGTGGGATATTTAATGAATGAGGATCGGGATTGTATGACGAGAATATTTTATTGATGGTTAACAAGGAATTAAGTAATTATGAAGATAATATATTAAATTGAAAAAACTCTCTTTGCCTCTTGGCACGCGACTCTCTTCCCGACGTCTTGTTAAAAACTGCCCTTCTCTGTTCGTTATTTTGCTAAGCTACGCTCGATCGCTGAACGAGCGATCGAGCGCTCGCAATTATTTTATCGATATTCAAGGAATTTTGCCTCCTCCATTCGGCCGTCCTGACCGAATATTCGTCAATTTAGATTTCTTCGTTGTCGGAGGAGTTATTGTCATCGTCGACTATCCATGGTTTCATGGAATCTGCCGATGATGAAGTTTGGAGAGGCCCTTCTCGTTCACCAATTTTACGAACAATGTAACGGTCATTACGTAGGACTTTTGTAATTTCGTACGGGCCAAGATACTTATGCGCAAATTTTAACCCACGACCATGTTGAGTTCGTCTGATTGCGACAAAATGACCTTCTCAATATGGAAAGGCTGCTTTCCGTTTTGCGTCATAGTTGTTCTTGTTTTCTCGTTGTACACGCTCGATGCTTTTCTTCGCTTGATTCCGCAATTCTTCTCGGTCATTTTCGAAAGATGTAATCAATTCACGCTCTAGTAGTTCTCGAATATCTGGATTTTCTCATATGCGCGGGTGGATACCAAATAACAGGCGAAACGGTGTCATCCCTATGCTTCGTTGAGCACCTACCCATTGCCTCTTAGGATTCCGGTTGTTATCAGCGAATGTTCGATGCCTTCAGTTCGACAATATTCTTCGAAATCCTTTGACGTAGAAGCAGAGCCTCGATCCGAAATTATTCTTCTTGGGTTGCCAAAAACGATCGATTGTTTTCGCGAACGTTCAATAACTTCGGTCGCAGTGGTCGATTTTGTTGTTTATAACCACACGAATTTGGAGAATGCGTCTATCACAGCGAATATATGGACGTAACTTTTCTTTGTTGAAGGTAACGGCCCCATATGGTCAATGTGGAATGTATCCAACGGTACGCTTCCTTTTTCGATTGGTTTGAGAAAACATTCTTGCTTTCCTTGCCGTCGCTCTGCGAGAATGCACGAAATACAATTTTGCACAATCTTCTCAACTTTTGGTCGCAAACCTGGTATCCAGTGATCGTTTTTTACTAATGTTTCCGTTTTACCAACTGCAACGTGACCTCGTTCATGCGCTCTTCGGATTATTTGTAGTTGCATTGTTTTCGGGACTACTAGTCGAATTTCGTTGTCTACATTTTTATAGAGGAGTTCACCTCTCACGATGTAGCCGTCGAGTTGACCCATCTGCACCTCGTCTAGTTTTTTCTTTATTTTTTCGTCTTCGCTTTGCGCCTTTTTTAGTCGTGCGGTCAATCCGTCTTCACACTCGTCAATCGTTAAACAGGTTGGCAAGGGATCACGACTAAGAGCGTCTACATGTACCATACTCCTGCCTGGTCGATGCTCGATTGTGTATTGAAACTCTTCCAATAACAAAGCCCACCGAGCTACACGTACACAGAGGTCTCTTTTGCTCATGGTTAACGTAAACGCGCGACAATCGGTTACTATTTTGAACGGAATACCGAGTAGATACACGCGGAGACGCTTCAGTGCTTTAATAATTGCAAGCACCTCCAATTCATAGCTTGTGTATTTTTCTTCGGCCGGTGTCGTCTTGCCGCTCGGAAAATACACTGGATGCAACAACTGATCTTCGCTATCTCGTTGCAGCAGAATCGCTCCATAACCATGCATTGACGCGTCAGTATGCAATTCTATGTCTGCACCGACCCGGTACAAGCTTAACACTGGTCGCTCGCTTAGTAAAATTTTCAACCTTGTGAACGCATCCCTCTCGACCTTTCCAAAATTGAATTTCACGTTTGCTCGTAAAAGGTTTGATAATGGTCGTGCAATGGTTGAATATCCCGGAATGAGTTTCCTGAAATACCCGGTAAGACCCAGGAACGCTTGTATTTGACGTATATTTGTTGGTTCAGGGAAACATCTTACTGCTGCTGTCTTTCGTTCGGAAGGACGAACACAGCCGCCTTCGATCATGTGGCCAAGAAACTCGACCTTTTCTTGTAAAAAGCAGCATTTTTCCCAATTCATTATCAAGCGCCGGCCTTGCTTGCTGTTTCGAGCACCATTCCAAGGTTCTCCAATCCTTTTGTGACCCCATCAGATAGGACAATTAGATCGTCCATATACACTAATAATATTTTATCTTGAATTAATTTTTGAAAGATCGCGTTTATGTATCGCTGAAAAACCGCGTGAGAATTACAAAGACCGAATGGTACCCTCAAAAATTCAAATTGTCCATCAGGGACAATGAATGCCGCATATTTTACGCTCGCGTCGTCCATCCGCACATGGAAAAATCCATTTTTCAAATCGAGCGTACTGAAAACCTTTGCATTTTGTAATTGATCCAATTGATCTTCGATTAGTGGTAATGGGTACCGATCTTTAATTATTTTTTTATTCAGGAGTCGATAGTGAACGCATAATCTGTGCGAACCATTTTTCTTTTTTACCAAGACCACGGGATTCGCGTAATCAGAGGAAGAGGGTCGGATTATTCCCTGCTCTTGCCATTCGTTGATTTGCTCATTTACTATATTTCGTTCTGACGGTGATAACCGCCTTGCCTTTTCATATACCGGCTCGTCATCCTTCAGGACAAGTTATATTTTTACATCCGCGTCTACCGTCTTACTTGGATTATAAGCTTCGATTAAAATCTCGAAAAAAAAAACTCGGAAGTCTACGTTGTTTACCTCTTTCTCGTTTTCTACATCGATTTGGAAAATTTCTGGCCGGTCCTTTTTATGGATAGATTCGCGAATCGGACTAATTTTTATTTCCCCTCGTTTCACATGCATTTCCACGGTATCCAGAAAGTCCGCTCCGATCAGTAATTTATGTCACGATACCGTACTGGAAACGACTCTAATCAAAAGCGGATATTGCTGTCCGTCAATCGTAAATTCACTCTGAAATTCAACGAGGGCTGCAATATCGTCAGATTCTACTCCCGAAAAATGAATCTCAGTCGTCTGAGATCGAGGTGAACCAATCGCATTAGCGATATGTCGCTCCCCGTGTCGATTAATGCCACAATGTTCTGATCATTTATTATTACATCTTTCATGTACTTTTCTGTGGAGTGTGTACTACTGCACAAGCGGTCTTAAGTTCATTGCTCTTTTTCGCGCATTTTGACGCGATATGTCCGTATTCACCGCATTCGAAACACTTTGTGCCCAATCTTTTTGTCGTGCATGCTGTGCTCATATGATCGCGCATGCCACAATTGAAGCAGCGTTTCGCGCTCGTCGTCGTCTTTTTTATTTCACCGTTGCTTGATTCGTCCTTATCACTTTTCTGGTTCCGCTCGGCTCGCATTGGACCTCCAACCCGTTTATCCGTTCGGTAACTTGAAACACCGCGATCTCGTAGTGTGATCTTTTCGAACGCTTCTAGTAGAGATTCCATCGTATCAAATCGTTGTATTCGCGCCTGGTCACGTAGCGTATTGCCTGGAATGCCGTCTATCACATAATCCAGCATCTCGTTATTGTCAATCGGCACACGATTTCCCATTATTACTTTGTCATGGACATATTCATGAAAGGTTTCTTCTTTTCTCCATAAACGTCCTTCGAATTTTTTCCTCATTGTCACTTTGTTCTGGCGATGATGGATCATGGACTTGAGTTCACCCATAAGCGCATCAAAAGTCATGCTGAGGTATTCCGGTTTTGAGTGGAACCACTCGAGTGGCCTTTTTTTTAGTTTCATTCCCAGAAGAATCTTCGCGAAGTTATCCTCAAGTCTGTGCGCTGTTTTCAGAAATCGTATTTGTTTATCCCATGTATCGAAATTCTGAGAAACTCCGTCAAATTCGCTCACTAGCTCCGCAATCGTCGACAAATTTACCCACATTTGCGCTGGTGCCACAGCCACAGCGACATTTTCTTCCGGACGTGCTTAATTTTCCTCGCGTACATACCCGTTCTCACGTAACATTGCGATTTCGCGTCGAGCAAGTTGAAGATCACGTTCAGCTAATTCTTTCTCCCGTTTATACATCTCGATTTCTCGTTCAGACCTGCTGTCCTCATACTGAGCATTTTCACTTTAATCATTGTTCATCCAAGTGCCCTCTGGATCGTACTCCATTAGTCGAGCAATCAACTCACCCTTTGATCCGGCCGATGGCAATTTTTGTGCCCTCGCGATTTCTTTCAGCTCAGCCAGTGTAAAATTATTTGGTTCCGGCATCACAGTTATTTTTTTCACTTTTATCCGTATATTCGTTGTTATTTCGTCGTTTCTCCTCGTCTTTTTTTCTAAAGATACGTGATGCTTCGTCTAAGCATAACGCGTCTCACTATCGCTCTTTTCTTGTACACGTAAAGTCAACGCTTCACACATATAGCTTTTTTGTTTTGAATCATCACCGAAAATTCTCGAAGTCACTCGCGAACTTCTCATTTATATCCCGGACGAGCCTCCAATTTGTAGTGGGATATTTAATAAATGAGGATCGGGATTGTATGACGAGAATATTTTATTGATGGTTAACAAGGAATTAAGTAATTATGAAAATAATATATTAAATTGAAAAAACTCTCTTTGCCTCTTGGCACGCGACTCTCTTCCACGACGTCTTGTTAAAACCTGCCCTTCTCTGTTTGTTATTTTTCTAAGCTACGCTCGATCGCTGAACGAGCGATCGAGCGGTCGCAATTATTTTATCGATATTCAAGGAATTTTGCCTCCTACAGTACCGTGACATCAAATTGAAAAATATGAATTCCAATGTTTTCAATAAAATACTGTAATCAAAACTATATGCATTATTAATACTAAAAATACGCGCATTGTTCTGCTTCGAAACAAATTTAGAAATGAAATTATCAAAACCGTAACGGTTCAAAGAAAATATACAAACAAACAAGTTCGTAAAATTTTCTTTGGCAAAGTGGTCGAAAAAACCAGAAACAAGTTGCCAAGCAAGATTCAAGCTTTGAGAGTACTTTTCTTTCAAAGCTTGAATTTTTTTTGCCAACTTATTTCCGGTTATTTGGGAATCAACGTTACCAATTGAAAGAACATTTATTCGCAAGACACAGTTAGTAGGCATCAAGAGACTCGGTACAGTCTCGGGCCAAATACATTCAACAGCTCTGTCGTCTGCTTGCCCGAAGCTTGGTAGAGTATTATCTCTGAATAATGTATTCGGTGGGGGTGAAAATTAAACGTAATTTTTTCGAATTACGAAGCTTAGGAGACAGACGATGTCTTCAAAATTGAACTGCAGACTAATTTAAAAAAAATACTTCGATTAAGCCCTCATTCAGCACGATTGATGCCGTATTTTCTGAGAAAAAACTTTGCACAGAGTCAAAATTATGCGGAAATTCTAACACATTGAAGGATTAGGTGTGGCTATGTAGTATATGCGCGCAGACGACACAATCAATGGCGTTTTGATGCCCATCAAGACCCATTCCCACTGAAGCAGATCTTTGGTGACAAAAGTAACGAGTTGCCATTGGTCCTTTCCTCTGCAACCATACCACGGAAAGTTTGTATTTGACAGTAGTTTAGACGGTGTAAAGTGCGAGACGCGTAAACAGCGTGTTTTTTGCGGACTTCTCGTAGATCCGTCGTGGGCAAAATCTGAACTAATTTGTACGTTAGAGTCGCAAATTTGTATCTCAGTATTGACAGATGGTGAAGCCGGAATGATTCACGCAAAGAAAAATATCAATTTGACACAATGAAACCCACATTTTTCCTTACGTGTAATTGGTTTAAAATTTTGTACTCGGGGGTTTGTTTTTGCGGTCGCTGATTACAAATCTGCACCCAAAATTCCGAAATTCAAGATGGCGGATACAATACGGCGGACTATAAATTCAAAAGTTTTTTGATGGAAGCGTAAGTTGGTACTCGGGAGTTTTCAGGGTCGCTGATCACAAATCTACTATCAAAGTTTGGAAATTCAAGATGGTGGATACAATATGACGGGCAATAACTGAGAATATCGTTTGACATGAAAGCGAAAGTTGGTACTCGGGGGATTCGTTCGCAACGTTCGCTTTTTTAAATCGATTTTCGCAGTTATTGTCCGCCATCTTAAATTTCGAAATTTCGGGTGCAGATATGTAATCAGCGACGCCGAAAACCCCCGAGTGCAATATTTTGCTTTCATTAAACAATTTTTGCATTTGTGCTCCATCATATTGAATCCGCCACCTTGAATTTCTAAGTTTTGAGTGCAGATTTGTATTCAGCGACCCCGAAAACTCCCGAGTACAAAGTTTTGAGCTAAATTGCACGTAAGGAAAAATATGTTTCATAGGGTCAAATTAATATTTTTTTTGCATGAATTATTTCGGCTTTACCATCTGTCAACACTCGGATTCAAATTTGAGACTCTGCGTACAAATTCGTTCAAATTTTGTTCACGACGGATCTACGAGAAGTCCGCAAAAAACACGCTGTTTACGTATCTCGCACTTTACACCGTCAAAACTTCCGTCAAATACAAACTTTCCGTGGTATGGGTACAGAGGAAAGGACCAATGCCACGGAGAAAAGTAAACCGTAAAGGTTACTGCTAAAGCCGTGAACGCTCTGCACAACAGCCGCATGCGCGATAGACAGTATCGGTCACTGCTCGAACACCAACGATTCCTGAGCGCGCAGTAACCATTGCTGTCACCGCCGGAATCGGAGGCGCAGCAATGGTTACGGCCCTTGTAGTAAATATTACTACTGAAGCCGAAAACGTTTCTTCGCACGCAGTTTCTAGCTTTTCGGTGCCATATGAGGAAATGGAGATATATTCGATTGCTAATGGAGAAAAAAAATATTGCCGATTTTTTTTTTTTTTTTAATATCTGGACACATTATCAATTTTTAATAATATGGCTTTTTTCTCACGTCATCCGAGAACCATCTTAGAGGATTTTTTGTAAGAAAAACAAACGTTGACGATATCTTTTTGAACAATTTATTTACAACATTCACTATTATCTGTCATTACAAAGTCATTTCGCAAATTACATTCATGTGCATTACGTTCCTACAGTTACATCCATTTTTGTTTTATTTAAAAAAATATTTATTTGAATCCATCGTTTTAAAATATAAAGTTTCCCGCAAGAAGTGGTGCTTACGTGGGAAATAAACGCCACAAAAAGATCCTCTGCAGTTCAAGTATGCCACTTGATTGATTTCGCAACCAAATATCTATGATCAAGCCGGTAGCCTTGTTAATGCTCATCATAATGAGTATACTAGGTGACATTTTTCGGAATAATCTTAAGTTTAGTCACTTTGTTTACAAATATAACATGGACGATAAAAAAATTGTACTCGCCTTCGACTGGGATCACAAGTATACAGCCTGCCTTGATTAGTTTGCCCTGATATGTGATTGACTTTGCAACGTGGATTCATTCGTCGTTTTGTAAAGCTAGCTGCGAATGAAAAAGATAAGAGTCAGGGAGATCGCGTACTGGAAGTACTTTCGAATATTCCACATCAAACGGTTTATTGGTGAAGTAAATCCCTTGAAAAATGCGGTGATTCAGGTCTAATTGTCCTTTCGTTGTAAGCGTTTTACAAATGTTGACGCGACTAAGGGACACATGAGTGGTAACTGTGAAGTCGCGATGTTAACTCTCACATCTCATTGTAGAAAACTGTCTGAATGGTCCAAAAGGACGCATAATTCTAGGATAATGGACCAGATAATGATGTTTTGGTTTGAGATAATCAGGAAACAAAGTATTCAAACGGCTCAAATATATGATAACTTTCCAGTAGTGATTCCCTTCAGGAATCCATTTACCGATCAAAATACCAATGTTTCGTAAAAAAAATAACGCTTCCTCCGCCGACATCTTGATATGTTTCTTCGAAGTGCTGGTCATTTTCTTTTTTGTGGGTTTGTTTCGCGATTCGTTATCGTCATAGTCAAACGGTGCGATTCTACCATTCAGATCGTCACAAGTGAAAAGGTGCTCTTCCACCATGAAACGGTGTTGAATCAACCCTAAATCAGAGAGGTCCAAAACTCGCTACAAATGTAGCGCGCTCCTAAAAATTCCTCGCTACAAAAGGAGCGAGGAGCGAAATTTTTTGCGCTCCTCGCTACCAAAGTAGCGAGTAGCGAAATTTTCTGCGCTCCTCGCTACAACAGTAGCGAGGAGCGAATTTTTTTGCGCTCCTCGCTACTAAAGGAGCGACGAGCGAAAGTTTTTGCGCTCCTCGCTACTAAAGGAGCGAGGAGCGAAATTCTTTGCGCTCCTCGCTACAAAAGGAGCGAGGACCGAAAATTTTTGCGCTCCTCGCAACAAAAAGAGCGAGGAGCGAGTTCGTGGATCGCCCGGGTCTATATGACCCAGTAGTAGTAACCGCGTGTTCCTCGACTACCAAGAGGAATAAAGACGTTTACCCCGGGTCAAATGAACCCTGTAGGAGTAACCGCGCCTTACTCGGCTACCAGCGAGAGTTGTGATGTTGGCCCTGGGTCAATTTGACCCGATAGCAGTTACCGCCC
>JACEOJ010005345.1:22862-57097 GCA_013761285.1 Campoletis sonorensis | reverse complement strand
AACAATTCCGATTGTTTATTTATTTTCACCGCTTTTACGAGCGAGAACTCGGCGGTTCCTACCGTCGGAGAGTTCGATTGCGATTGAACTTTCCGCGATGAAAATCGTTGGAGATCCGTTGAAGGACGGGCATTCTCAAATAAACAATAAAATTGTTTATAATTCTTGCACCGCTTTTACGAGCGAAAACCCGACGGTCATCACCGTCGGAGGGTTTTCAACACGGCAAACGTCGTTCATCGAGTTTCACGAGCTCGTTTCGTGCCGAGCGCTGAAACTCGATGGAAGACGCGCGCCGTGACATCTGTCGGTGGTCTGCAGAAGCTCCATCTCGAGTTCTGCAGTACCGACTGAGAGGGGGGGAGGGCGGCTCGATTTTTCGTCGACTGATCCATCACCTTAACGCATCTGCATTTGTGTTCTTTTTTCCTGCTTTGTATTCAATAGTATAGGTATACTCTTCCAACTTTATTCGCCACCTCATTAACCTTGAACCTGGGTCTTTTACATTAAAAAGCCAAGTAAGAGGTTTATGGTCGGTAACGATGATGAATTTCGTACCGTAAACATAAGGACGAAATTGTGTAACTGCCCACACAATTGCTAACATTTCCTTTTCAGTGGTTGAGTAATTTGTCTCGGCTTTGTTGAGAGTTCTACTGGCATAGCAAATTGGTAGATCTTCTCCAATTTTTCCTTGAGACAAAATGGCTCCGATTGCTTTATCCGATGCGTCTGTTGTGATGACGAACTATTTTGTGAAATCGGGGTATTGCAGGATTGGTGCTGTGCTTAGAGTTTGTTTCAGATGATCAAACGCTGCTTGCGTGTTCTCTGTCCATTCGAATTTTTTCTCCTTTTTTATCAACTCTGTTAGAGGTTTCGCTAATTTTGAGAAATCCTGTATAAACTTTCTGTAATAGCCTGCAAGGCCTAAAAAAGATTGAATGTCCTTTACGTTTTTTGGTATCGGGAACTTGTGAATTGCCTCTATTTTGCTAGGATCTGGTTTGACTCCTACTTCGGTGATCACGTGTCCCAGATACTGCGTTTCTTTTCTTAGAAATTGACATTTTCTTGGCTGCACTTTTAATTTGGCTTCTCTTAGACGGTCGAACACTTCACGTAATCTTTCGTTGTGTTCTTTAAATGATGATCCGTGTATTACGTTGCCATCCAGGTATACGTAACATTTGAGTCCTTGTAATCCTGCTAAAACCGCATCCATCAATCTTTGGAATGTCGGTGGAGCGTTTTTTAATCCAAAAGGCATTCGGTTATATTCGTAGTGTCCCATTGGTGTTGAAAATGCTGTTTTTTGCTTATCCTCTTCCGCCATTGGAATTTGGTGGAAACCGGAAGCAAGATCGAGTGTGGTGAAGTATTGAGCTCGACCCAACTGGTCCAATATTTCCGTAATATTGGGCAGTGGATACGAATCTCCTTCTGTCACCTCGTTCAGCTTTCGGAAATCTACTACGACTCTTTTGCGAATGTTGCCTGCTGCATCAGCCTTTTTTGGAACGACCAGTAGTGGAGCATTCCACGGGCTTCGGCTTGGTCTTATGATACCGTCTTTTAGCATTTCTTCCGCTTGCCTCATCACTTCTGCCTTTTGCGCCTCGGGTAACCTGTATGGCCTGATATTCACAGGTACAGTTCCTTCTTTCGTATGTATGTGATGTTCTACTAGGTCAGTGTTTCCCAGTAGTTCTCCTTCGAGGTGAAAAGTATCCGCGTATTCCCTCGTAAATTCTTTGAGGAATTTTTCTTCTTCTGCATTTAAATGGTTTTGACCTCCCATCTCATTCCAGATTTTCTCATTTCTTTCCTTTTGATTAACTGTATCTACAGTATTTATTTTTTCGGGGTTTTCTGGTTCCTTTTCATTTTCGTTTGGCATCTCTTCTATTTCCACGGTTGGTCTGTCTATTTCGACCTCATGATCCGTTGAGTTTCTTATTATTATGGGACATGTCAGTCCTTCTTGTGTGGTGATTCCTTCACCCATCGTTATACCTGGCATTATCTCTGCTGCTGAAATACAGCCTACTTTCATCTGTAGCCTTTTTGCATACAGTATGTTTTCAGATCTGGCGGGTATTTTTATTTTTCCCGAACCGTTAATCAATGGCTCTACATGGCCGTAAATCTTGATGTAACTACCGCTGAGAATGTCAACTTTGTGCTTTTTTATAAAATCCATACCCAATATACCATCTACATTTAATGGGATTGAGTCTTCGACCACGTAAAATCCGTGGCGGACATTCACGGCTGGAGTTTCAATTTCCAAATTTATTTTGCATATAGCGTGGAAGATTTCACCTCCTATTCCTTTTAATTCCACTGTTTCCTCTATTGCCTCCGTATCCGCATGGATAGCACTGTTTTTTATCAAACAGCATTGCGCTCCGGTGTCGCCTTTCAAGGTAAGAACTCCATTTCTTGCTTGGGCGGAGTTGACGTAAAAGTCACTCGCTGCATCTTTTGGATTCACGACACTTATTTCATATGATTTCGGGCTTTTGGATGAACCTGTAATTTGTTTTTCCACGATTTTGCTGACTGTTGTAGTCTTCGATCCCGCAGTGAGCGTATTAAGAGTGAATGACCCAACGGTCTTTTTCTCTGAGTTTGCACTTTTTTCTTCACCTGTTTGTTTATTGTCTTTTTTATCTCTTTGTTGCCAATTATTATTTCGTTGTTGGAAACCTCCTCGATATCCTCCTCGGGAGTTTCCTCGATAATTTCCATTTCCTCTGTTGGAATTATTGTTTCCCCGGTAATTATTGTTACCTTGGCCTCCTGACCCGTTATTAAACTGAGCTGGCCTATTTCTACACTCGCGATATAAATGTCCCGGTTTCTTGCAATAATTACACGTGACAGTGTTCATATTTCTTGAGGGAGTTGGAAGTTGATATCTTCCGTTTGATGAATTTGAACTCCTACAATCTCGAGCCCAATGCCCGGCTTTTCCGCATTTTTTACAATTATTCCGTTTATCCGCGTTAGCTGGTTTCGATGCTGAATCGTTACCCTGGTGGGTTTTTTCCTCATCTATTGCCGCCCTTATCGCAGCCTTGAGTGTTTTATAACCCTTGGCTTTGATAAGTATCTGATAGTCCTTTTTAAGGCCTCTTTCGAAACTAGCTAATCCTAGATCTCGAACGTATTCTTCAACAGCTTTTTTCTCTACGATTGTTGCTTTGGTACGAGTACTGGCTTCTACGAGTTCCATCATAAGTGCTTCTAATCTTTGACCGTATTCTTGAACTCCTTCATTTGACTTTTGTCGACAGGCATGCATTTCCATATGCAAAGCTCCTACTGTTCGACGTTCTCCATATAATTCTGTCATTATGTCCTTAAATGTTTCGAAATCTTCGATATCTTTGTAACGGACATCTTCTCGCGCTTTTCCGGCTAACTTTGTTGTTAAAACTGTTTCTAGCAAAAGAGGTTTGTCTATGTCTGCGATGTGTTTATTTGCTAAACCGAATGAATCAATTAAATCGCGAATTTCTTCCGGTTTTGAACCATCAAAACGCGGTATGAGGCCTCTTGCCTCTTTAAGGGACATAGAACCTCGTAATCTTCTCGAGGGAGTGTCTGGTGCAGTTCTGCTAGGTCCAGCACCTCCCAGGGTGTCTTCTAAATTTATTACCGTTTCAGGCATCGCAACGTTTAATTGAGCTTCTATTAAGTCAGGAAAATCCGGCTCGGCAAGACTTGAAGAGCTTGGATCGGGCTTGATTTTTGAGCGTCTCTTGGGTCTTTTTGGTGTTTCTACAGTTACAAAGTCTCCATGAGATGAAGAAGTTTGAGCTGATCTAGATGGGCTTTCTGAACTTGATAGGCTACTTGAATCACTTGATTCTGGGTCTAACTTGAAACTGTCTTTTAAAGTTAATCTTCTTTTAACCGGTTGCAATTGTTCTTGCGACGAGGATTTAACAAATTTTAATCTTTTATTGAAAAAAGAATCGAGGGACCGAGAGAGTGTACGCACGCCCGGTAATCTCAACCGATTTGTTAATTCTGTATCGGACATATATTCGATCGATTGGCTTTAGAGGGTTACAAAATTTGTTCCGTCACTTACAGTACGATGATCTGGTAGATCTGCATGATGACGCGTGTAGTCGTGATGAGATTTCTTTCCGTCGGCTGCTTGGCTTTCTCTCTTCCTTCGATGACGAATCTGCGATGTCAATTGGTTGCTCTTTCACGAAACGATGATCAACTTCTCGGATTGTCGACTTGAACGGCTCGTGGGGCTGTCCGGGTCCGGATCGTTGTTCAGATATTGAAATCTGTTTCGTCTCGTTTTGGCACTTTGTGAAATGTTATTCGTTTCACCTTGTAGATCTTTTTGGTTTTCTTGAGTTGTGGCAATCCCACCGCTGCCACCAATGTTATGCCCGCGAATATCGTCAGCGTAGGGACGAGTTGTCGAGGACAGGTAATTCGAGGATTGCCAAAATGAGTCAATCTCCAACTCAATATTGTACAAAAATACTATGAGGTTTATTGAGAATAAGATAGTTTTACAAAGTCGAGGTGTGTTTGCCTCGAGACCAATTTGTTGTTAGATAGTCGTAGACTTCTAACTTGTTAACGCAGACTGCCGATTTTGGGCGTTGTTGCTCCTTTTAATGATTTACATGTTTCCCCCAGAATATTGGTAATTTACCCCTTCTAATATTATTATTGCTTCATGATTGTTGCTTCATGATTGTTGCTTCATGATTGTTGCTTCATGACACAGTTAACGTTCAATGAACTTGCGTTGTCAGCAATTCAGGGTTAGCTCGCGCGAGGTCGATAGACCGGTGCGTTTATGATCGAGGAATGTGCTCGATCATGCTTTGTCATGATTTCAACATTCCTAATTTGAGGTTGCTATTTGGGGCATAACAACGCCAAGTATTAAAAAATCGCAACCTCAGTGGGAAAGTTTTTCTTTAGTGCGAACCATCTTTTGGCCTTCATAACAAAAACCTTCTCAAAAATTGTCAAACTCCATTGAGACAAAAAAAAAATGAAATCATTGCAACATAGCCAAGAATTTATAAATGAGTGGCCAAATTTCACGGAGAAGGATTCCAGCATGAATTTCCCGAATGTCAATATTTCAAAGGCTCTGTGAAAACAATGCAAAAACTTAGCGTGCATGGTTAAGTAAAAAAGTTCGGCGAAGGGCTGCCTCATTGTTCTTATCAGAAGTCTCCATGTGCACGCACAAAGTAGCAGCATGACGCCATGTATTAGAAAAAATGGAGCATCCGAAATCTTATTGAAGTTTTCTATATTGGAGACTCCCATCCTATACTTTTTAGGCACCTATCCGTGGCTCGTCCTAAAAGTTCGATGTTTACTCTGTTCTCTTTCCGCGACGATATTTTCATATTGGCCGAAAATTTCTTCTGTTTGCGTAATTAATAATCATTTTTCGAATTCTGGAGAACCAGGCAAAGCGGGACCGTCAGGCAAAGCGGGACCGACAGGCAAAGCGGGTCGTCCCACCAAAAAAACTGAATTTTTATTTCATAAAGTCTGAAAATCAATCATAGTCTTGACAAGATTTGAATTCAAAAGATTTTGATTATTGAGATAAAAACAAAAAAACAAAATGAAAATTCTATATTAGGCAGTTGTTTCGTTTTGTCGGCCTCTCTTTTACATGGATTCTTTATCTTCCCGGGCTTTTTTACTTAACCATGCACGCCAAGTTTTTACATTGTTTTTACAGAGCCTTTGAAATATTGACATTCGGGAAATTCATGCTGGAATCCTTCTCCGTGAAATTTGGTATATATATACCAATACCTACCATAAATACTGCAACAACGAGGCGGAATCAAAACAACGATGCAACGCCGTAAAACAAAGACGACGTAGAAAGACGACGCAGAAAAACGACGAGTATCAAAAATCCCGAAAACGAGAACAAAAGCGGAGCAACGAAACGAGGCAACCAAACGAAGAATAGAAAAGTGAATTTGGGAGCCGTAAGGAGAACGAAAAGGGAAAACAAATAACTTTCACAAAATCCGAAAAAATTTAAAATACAGAAAAAAGAATATTTTTATTTTCCGCAAAAAATTGAAATACAAAAAAAAAGAATATTCTCAATTTTGTATGTGTATAAAACATCATGTGTATCAATAAACACATATTCTAAAATAAAAATCGGCACTTTACAATTTTTGGTGCCGCCAATGTGCCGGCCCAAAAAGCTTCCAATACTCCTCCCACCAGGATTCCTCCCCACCCGGAAGCGGCACCATGCCAAATAATCGCCGCAGCCCGAATAAATCCCCCGGGATTTCATCGGGGTTCCAATCGTCGACTTCCCGGGAGAAGGGGTCGTCACGCCACAGATAGTCCAACGTCATTAGGTTGTTGCGTCGCCCCTGGCGAACCACCTTGGCATTAGCCACAAACGGGGCCAGCCACACCGTTCCTATCGGACCATGATACGCAGTCCGACGGATTTTCTAGAAACAGAAAATTTAATACAAATAATAATTATTAAGAAATACAAATATAAATGAATAAATAAATAGGTAAAACAAAACTTACCATGAAATAAAATTTGCTGGATCCCCAGTAGTGGGCCAGCGGCCCAAACGCGACCTTAGAATTCCTATTTTCTCCAACCATGATGTATAGAATGTAGATGCTGAAAAATAAACAAAAAACACAAATAAATAAATGAATGAATAAATAAATAAATAAACACATAAATAAACAAATGAAGAATAATGAAGTAACGATCGTACTTCATTGAGAAAACGAAGATTACCCTTACCGTAAAAAGTAGCGTAGATGAAACTTCAGCGGAAGAACTGTTGTGAATAATCAAAAAATGACAGTCCACGAGAAAATATAGAAAACAGCAGGAGACAAAGACAAACGAAAAGAATAAAGAAATTCTAATACTCACCGGGATAATGACAGAGACAGACAAACTCACAGAAACACCACGAGAGAATATCATATCAGCAAAACTAAAAGCACGTGCGAGAACCCTTCATGCACCAGAGAGAAAAAGCAAAAGATTAGGAAGATCACACGGTCAAGTGGACATAATGTCAGCAAAAAAGCAAGGCGTGACAAAGGAAATGAATTAAAATATCCGACCATAGATATAATTAGCTAAATTTTAATTAACAACACGAAAACAATAAAAGCAAACAAACTACACCTTTTCAGGTGCGCGATACTACTAGGATCAATAGAAGGAGATCCAGGAAAACAGAAAAAAATTTTAATCGAACCATTATCAAACACACCAGGAATTTACTACGAAGAAACCGGAAAACTTAGAATCATAAAGGAAGTATAGAAATTAGCCATTAACATGGACCTAAGACCAATGCAAACGAGAGAAATACCATTGCAACAATCATTACAAGCACTACAAAAAATATGCGAAGAAACCGCACACGATTACCTATGTCCAATGGTCAGGGAAAAATTAGAGCCAATGATGGAAAAATTACATCAGGAAATAGAAACAATACACGATATGGTGAATACAAACACATATAAGAAACTGAAAAGAGGATTAATAAATGGATTCGGAACGATAATAAAAGCTATAACAGGAAATCTAGACGATGACGATGCTCAAGAAATAGACAAAAGAATAAACGAATTAGAAGCAAGACAGGGAAAAGACAAAAAATTCATAAAAGAAAATCTACAAATATTAAAATCAACAGCAGCAATGTTCAGTTACAATACAAATCAATACTCAGCAACTACAGAAAAACTAGGAGAAGCGATAAACAACATAGAACACGTAGTCAATGAACAGTCAACAGCAACACTAGCAAGAGAAACCATAGATGAAAAAATAAATGCAATCAGCTTAATATCAACATCGTTACTAAACGATGTACAGCAATCAACAAATTTCTTATCAGAAATCCCCGAAGGATTAATAGACCCAATCATTATTTCACCGCGAAAACTAAGCGAATACTTAACAGAAGCTTTAGCCCACATTCCTACAGGCTTAAGTTGTCCAACAAAAATAAGACGTAACGAAATGCAAAAAATACTTAGAATAGTAGAAATAGGTTCATATACCAAAGAATCTAGATTAGTAGTTGTAATAAAAATCCCATTGATAGAAAACAATGAATTCACAATCAACAAAGTATACCCTTTACCCGTGAGAACAAACGGCAGTAAATTCCAATTTATCGAAACATCAAAAAAATACGTAATTATAAATCGCGATACTCGAAACTATCTCACGTTAAGCGAAAAAGAGTTAGAAAACTGCAAGCAAGTACAGAACCAACACTACTGCCAACCGAGATACGCAATACAAACACTACACGACACAGCTCCCCGCGAAATATTACTTTATTTAGGAAAAGATCCAATAAAAAATAACTGCACACAAAAAATAGTGAAACTAGAAAAAATAATGGTTATCACATTAGAACAAAATGGAAGGTGGCTATATGTAGCACCAATAAAAGAGATGTTAACTATTAAATGTAACAACAAACGACACAGGAATTTTGGCTTTAGACGGAAAATGTTCCGTCACCACCGCCGATTACCGATTAGAAACCGTAATGGAAAATACACAAAAAGAATTTATAACATTCTTACCCCAATATAACTTAACGTACGAAATCGATAAATCAATTCCAGAAGTAAAACTATTCAATCATACAATCCCACATAAAATAATGACTAATGCCTTGGAAATCAACAATTTGGGAGAAAGAAGCGAAATTTGAAAAAAATAAATTAGAAGACAAACCAGAGATATGGTCACACAATTATCACACAAGGTACCTATTCTCTAAGTACGATTAGCATAATATTTTCAATAACTGCAATAATTGTATACATCATTTACAAGAAAAAGCCATGGCATCAAACAGCACAGGTCAACAGCATCGAGATACCTCTCGAGAACAGACCAACACCAACCAAGCGATCCACTCGAGACGCGAGTATCAAAATATAATACTTACCACCTCAAAATTCACCGAAAACAGAAACATTGTAAAAAAAAAAAAAAAAAACATTTGTAAGCCGAGAGACCAAAACACGATAAGATAAATATCGCAATTTTAATTTTAAAAAAAGGGAAATTAACAAAAGGTAATAATAAATATTATATACATTGGGTTGCTATGAGTAGCCGAAATTAGGTTTCGTCTGCTTAAGGGGGGAGGGATGTTCTGCCCCGGATAGCAACCACAATTTAAGAATACAGTTTTCACACGATAAAGTAAGAATCGAGCACATTCCTCGATCACGAGCGCGTTCTCAGGTTCCTCCGTCAGCCTCTGAATATTTTTCCTCTTTCCAAATCGTTGAATTGAAAATATTCGTTCCAATCATTGAATTTCTTTTTCAGTCGTGCGAGGATATGCTTGAAAGCTGTTGCATCAATGACAGTGTGATGTCTGTTATGATTCAAAATTGGAACGAGAGCAAAATTCCTGAGTTCTTTTTTCTCATTGTAACGTTGAAGATTGTAGAAAAATTCCAGATATTTTGCAAATTTTTATTCAATCTGAATATCATAAAATCCAGTCCCGTCATAGTCCAAGTCTTGCTTCAAAAATTTCAATAATTGCAATTCTTCCGATGAGAATGAGGTTGCTTTTAATTTGATGAATAATTTATTGAGAAACTCGTCAACACATTTGGCTGTAATTTCCGTTTCTTTGATTTTGTAGTATAGATAACGCCTGACTCTTGAATGAGCGTGCATCCACAAGTTGTTGTGAAACAACGTTGAATTTCATGCTGTTCAATCCTCCTCATGTCACGTTCCTCATGAACGAATTACAAAGTGGCACACATACAGTGTCCGATCGGTCCAATTTTATTCGTGAGGTTTTGGAGTATTGGGTCATACGCGATTCACCAACGAAACTAGGCGGCATTGACAAGATTGTCGAAATAGACGAGGCAAAATTTGGAAAAAGCAAGTACATTTGAGGCCGCATCGTCGATGGAGAGTGGGTGTTTGGTGGATTGGAGCGCGGCTCCAAAGAAGTATTTATGGAACTGGTACCGAATCGAAGTGCAAACACGTTACTTCAGATTATTAAAAGAAAAATTGAACCTGGGACAACAATTATATCAGATTGCTGGAAGGCATATAATTGCCTTGAGAACGAAGGTATTTGAGATTTATGTGGAGTTTTTAATTCTGTTATGTTTGAGTGATTTATATTATGGTGTCTTCAGGATTTCGACATTTGACTGTAAATCATCAAATAAATTTCGTGGATCCAGACTCTGGGACCTACACTCAAATTATAGAACGAACGTGGCGCGATGCTCGTTCTGTTATCCCCAAGTATGCACGGAGAAAATATTTGATGAGCGGATGTGTAGCGGAATTTTTTTACCGTCGCAAATTCCCCGACCATACGGAGCGTCTGCACTCACTGTGCACAGCAATCGCTGATTTCTTCAATCATACACAAAATACCGAAAATACACAAAATGAATAATTTTCAATGTTATGGTGTTTTTATTAATTTCTATGGGGTTCAATAGCATGCGCCACCATATTATCGCATGGTACACCATTCCCGAGTCATAAAAAACAATAGAAAAAAATTGGAGGTGTTTGAAGGTGGAGTAGTGATTCGACAAATTTACCATATTTTGTTATTGCGTGTCCAATTTGATTTGATTTATAGCGAGAGTCTGGAAATTTAATACCTCTTCGCAATTGCGCATATTCTTTGTCCAGAACATACTCGTTATGATCGACGGGAGCGTCAATTTTGTTCTGGGCACGTTTCTTTCTGGGCCTTGCTGGTGTTTCGCGTAAAGCAAAAAAATATTTTGTGAAATCCAACGTTGTTGAGAATAGACCTCTGGACCAATTTTTCATCAACGAGTAATGAATATAGATTGATGCTTCGACAGCGGGTCGTGCAATTGCCACAACATCTTCTTGAATTTGCCGGTATACTTCACTATCAAGACATCTTTTCGCAAGAGTACACTGTATCGACACAATTTCCTTTTCAATCTTGTCAGATGTTTTTCGTTTCACCATATTTTTTCCTTATTCTTAGCCAGTCGTTAGTTGAAACTATCTGACAACGAAAATCAAAGCAAAACAAATTGTTAAAAATATAATACCTAACGTTTCATCTAAATTTATATAAACTATCGTTAGATTTTCGCTACGTCGAAGCATTTTTAAATGGCATCGAGTTCAAGTTCAAACGTAACGGAAAAAGACCGTTTAATAATAATTTAGAACAATGGTGCTCAGCTCTGCTTTCAAAATGATAATAATTTGACGACGATGTCTCTTTTCTAATTGATTTCTTATAATTTTTCATAATAATAATAATAATAATAATAATACTGGTGACATAAACCAGATGTTAATAATGAATTTTCAAATTTATTAATGATAATAATAATAATTGAGATTGGCAACGCGAAGCGGTTAATTATAAAAGAAAATTTGAATTATTTTAAACTCCTCCTGTTCTTGGCGAGGTTATGTTGGTCAAAAAGGAATTTTTCTTTACCGATAAAATATACGAACATTAGACCCTGGACTAAGGAAAGTGGACGTCGCCGAACCCTGTCAATATCCCAAACATCTAAAAAAAATAAGCACTGAGATCTTAGACTACGGGAGTCGAACGTCGCCGAACTATCCCAATATCCTGAGCATCTACGGGAGGATAGGTTAATAAGGAATGTAAAAAAATAAGGGATTGAGATCTCAGACTCCGAGAGTCGAACGTATCCGAAATACCCCAATATCCTGAGCATCTACGGGAGGGATAATGATAATAATAGCAAAAGACCTCGGACTTCGGGAGTTGAACGTCGCCGAACCGCTCCAATATCCCGAGCATCTACAGGAGGAATTTGTAATAATTATAATAATAAGAGAAAAAGATCTCAGGCTACGGGAGTTGAATGACGCCGAACCGCTCCAATATTCCGAGCATCTACTCGCTTAAACCTGCCAAGAAGGGAAGAGCTTTTTCAGCTTCTGTTCGAGAGAGGAGAATGCGTAACAAATGCTCTGTGCACCGCCTCTTATACCCGCTTTGGGCCCGAACTGCGGCCGCTCGCGCATGTCCGTTAGCCTCATTCGAGCGCCGGGCATCCGCGTTCGCTTTGTTGTTCGCTGCTCGCATGGCAACGCGCATGCGCAGTATCGTTTAATTCGTATTTCGCTTATTTCAGCGTTTTTTTTCTCTTTTATTTCGTATTAAATTCATTTGGTTTCATCATATTTTACTTATTTCAACTGCAACGTCAATTTTCCCAGAAGGGTCCATCGGGTCCCTTCTCGGCTCATATCACCCCTCGTATATCTCTCGGCTGCGAGAGTGGCTGGGCGCCAGGTACCAAGTACCACCGGCAAGAGCCGATTTTTGATTCGCCACCCTCACTGATGCAATTTGGCCGGGACACACGAGAGGCGATGATGACCGAGGCGGTCCGGCTACTCAGCTCAACTGAGATACAAAAAGGTGGAGGGGGTGGTTCTTTAAGGGAGTGAGTAACAAAGAATACGAAACACAATCAATTTACGCGAAACCACGAAATAATGTTTAACAATCGGAATTTATTAAGAACAATTGAAATTAGATTTTACAGAGCAGTTTTAATAATAAAATTGGGGCGGTCTATCGCCGACCCGGTACAAAAGGTAATAATAATTTCGCGGGTAATAACGCCGACCGATACCCCGCCTGACGATGTAACAAATTAAACAAAAGGAAAATATCGGGGCTGCAATAACGACGATCGCAAGGTGTTCGACGTAACGGCCAGCGAGGTAAGGCCAAAGGTAATACGCCAACACACAAGATCAGTCGTCACCAAGGCAGCCAGCCCCGGTATTCGAGACCATAAGCGAACAACGGGTAAGTCCGAAAGCGACTCCGCCCAAAAGACAAAAGGTAATTGCGAAGGTAACTAAATCGTACGTCATTCTGACTGTGGCCCGGCGATTAACTCGCTTGTGACGCAGCTGCCGAAAGGCAAAGGCAATACGTCATCTGGCTAACAGATCGCCGTGGCTAAGGTAAGCAGTCCAGAATACGTCGAAAGACAAAAGGTAATTCACCCTATCGCGAGGCAATAATCGTAGGGTCTCGAAAGGCAAAAGAAAGCAAAATAACAAAGCAACACAATCAAACATAATTAAACATCGTCAGCCGTGGTGAAGATAGCCGGTCGAAGGCATTACCACGAATTGCGTAATACGTCACAATAATTTGAGAGATCAAAAATAATATATGAAATAGCACGACAAGTGCGAACAGAAAATAATAATACGCGAACCGAGCTCGAGTCTTCGAAATAACGACGACCATCCGTACAAAAACGAAGGCTCTACGCCTCGTCGTAGCCTTCGCGGCCAAGGGGCGAGAGCGAGAGAGATAGAACAACAACAAACGCGCGCGAGCTGGCACTCGAGGCCACGCGCGGCAAAGCGGCTTCCCGAGCGTAGACAAAGGCAAAACGCAAATGAAAAATATATTTCGACAATCGGGAACCGCACTAAAAATCAGAAAATGGGGATCGAGATCGAACTCTAATACTAATTAAACTAAACACGCGATTTTCAATAAATCGGAATAAATCCGGGAAAATAACGCGAACAAAATAATACAAGATAAATTGACCTGAGACGCAGCGTATTCGCGAATCGATCGCTTTCCTCGACTGATGCTAAAAAGACTCTAACAAGACGAGCAGGAAAGGCCGGGGACGTTTGGCCGTATGCCCTTAAAAGGTGTCAACCCGCTTTCCTCTCGTAATTAAACGAAATATACTACGATGCAAAACACAAAAATTAACAGTCGAAGAAACGACCGAATCGCGAGTGAAAGAGATGGAACGGGCTTACCGAGAAACTTGAAGTCCTGAAGAAGATGGCAGCAAGGAAAAACGTCGAAGAAAAGGCAAAAGAGACCAAGGTAGTAGACAGAAGGTGAAGACCAAGGCAAACGAAAATAAGGCAGTAATGGAGGCAAAGGGTTGTCGTTACCACTCCGGTCCGGTGTCCCACGAAGACTGAATTTGCGTAGCTCGCAAATCACTCGACTCCCGTCCTCGCGCTACCCCCACCACCGCAAGTCCCATGCGAGGCAGCGCTAGCACGCTCTAGGCGCGAACTAGGCTGTCGGCGCGACACGTGTGTTACGCGGCAAATTTGAACGTCGCGCGACGCCGATTGATCGGATCGACGACGCGCGACTCAATTAATTAACTCCTCTGTTCCACCGCTGATCGTCCCTCGTCCGATTCCCAACCCCAACGTTTTGGGTCGTACCTCCGATGTCTTCCTCTTGGGGATCCGGGCGACGCCCATGATGGGACGGAGGGGAGGCCCTCCTCGCGACTCGTGGATCAGCAGGAGCCGCGGTAAGCCCACATGCCACCAGGCAAAACAGCACCTCCGCCCCTAGAGTAATCCCGAATCCCACCTGAACGAGGCGCCGGGTAAGCGGACCACGACATCAGAGGTTACGGCCATGGACGGTGCAACTCTTGGTTGCTACGGTGAGGAGGAAACGGGGGGCATCAACGAATGGCCACATTACCAGCGTGGTCCTCCGGCTGTCCACCAGCAAGCCGCGATGAACTCGGCTTGAACGTTGTGACGGGGCCGAAAACCAGCCAAAGAACGAAGCGGCAAAACAAGGCAAAAGGCACGGGTGTTTCTTCGCAAGAAACGAGCGATGTTGTGGCCGCGCGAGATACGGAATAACTCCACGACAATTAATGAAGGAAAAGGAAAAAGGTAGTTCGTTTCTCGGCATCTCAAAAGGCAGTCAACTTGATAATAACTTAAAATTAATTAATTCGCGAACGGCTACGATATTTCTCGGCTCGAGCGGGGTTCGTCACAAATAAAAAACGTCAATATCAAAATTGGCTTTTAAAACTAATAATAATAAAAGAAATAAAAGGTAATTATATCTACGCCAAGGGGTCTCGACTCACCACCACCAGAGGCAGGGAGCTACAAAAAGCCATGACTGAACAGAACTATGAACAACTATCATCAGGAAGTCCAACATACTGGCCTACAGATACAAACAAAATTCCCGATGTGCTGGACATTTTCGTAATAAAGGGAATAGCCAAAACTTATACGAACATTGAATCTAGCTTAGATCTGTCATCTGATCATACCCCAATAATAGTTACACTAAGCAGCGGAATTATTAACAAACCGAAAACCCCGACCTTATACAATAAAAAAACAAACTGGACCGCATTCCGAGAAACTATAAACAAAGACATAAATCTGAATATACCACTACGAACTAAAGAAGAAATAGAGGACGCCACAGAACATTTCACCAAACTCATTCAAAATGCAGCCTGGACGGCTACTCCAGAATTAAACCATAAAGGAACTATCGTCAACTACCCTAGAGAAATAAAAAGAAAAATAGCTGAAAAGCGAAGACTAAGAAGGAGGTGGCAACTAAGCAGAAACCCCATAGACAAAACTAACTTCAATAAATCCATCCGTGAGTTAAAAAAACTAATTTATGACTTCAATAACGACAATATCCAACAAAATCTATCAAGACTAACTAACACAAGCAGCACTGATTACTCACTCTGGAAAGTAACCAAACGCTTAAAACAACCGCAACAACAAAACCCTCCAATCAAAAAAGCAGATGGCACCTGGGCCAAGTCTGACACCGAAAAAGCTGAGACGTTTGCGGAACATCTCGCTAGGGTATTCACTCCTCTCCCCAATGCTGGAATAAATGATGCGGAAATCGTCAACTTCCTGGAATGTCCACTACCAATGACACTGCCAATCAAACACTTCTCTCCGCAAGAAGTCAAACGTACAGTCCTAAGGGAACTAAAATCCAGAAAAGCACCCGGCTACGACCTAATTACCGGTAAGGTCCTCAAAGAACTACCCATAAAAGGCTTTGTCTACATAACATCACTATGCAACGCTATAATGCGCACATCGCACATCCCAAATCAATGGAAAATAGCAAATATTATCATGATCCCGAAACCAGGAAAGCCACCTAATGAAACCACATCTTATCGGCCAATAAGTCTGCTGCCGATAATGTCAAAGCTGTTTGAAAAACTACTACTTGTAAGACTTCAAACACTAATAGAAAACCAAAATCTTATCCCCGATCATCAATTCGGCTTCAGAAATAACCACACAACAATTGAACAAGTAAACCGAGTATATAATGTCATAGCCAATTCACTGGAGGAAAAGAAATACTGCTCAGCAGTATTTCTGGACATTCAACAGGCATTTGACAAGGTATGGCACCCTGGCCTACTGTACAAAATCAAAACAAATCTTCCCCAATTCTTCCTACTCTTAAAATCATACTTAGACAGTAGATGCTTTCAAGTGCAACACGGCCAAAACCTGTCCAAACTATACCCAATCCAATCCGGAGTACCTCAAGGAAGCGTACTCGGCCCAGTACTGTACACACTGTACACTGCTGACCTTCCTACTAGAAGAGACGTTGCAATAGCAACATTCGCCGACGACACCGCTATATTAGCATCCCATGAGGATCCCAAGAAAGCATCGAAAAAACTACAAAGTGAACTCACGGAAATAGGAACATGGCTGAACAAATGGCGCATAAAGGCCAGCGAAACAAAATCAGTCCATATCACCTTCACCATGAAAAAAGGAAACTGCCCAGGTGTCAAGCTTCACGGTCAAACTCTACCATCTGTCAACGACGTTAAATACCTCGGCATGCATCTGGATCGCAGATTAACATGGACAAATCACATCAAGACAAAAAGAACTGAACTGGACATAAAACTACGTAAAATGTACTGGCTCATGGGCAAAAAATCACAACTGACTGAATCCAACAAATTAACACTATACAAAGCCATCCTAAAACCAGTATGGACTTATGGTATTCAATTATGGGGAACAGCCAGCAATTCAAACCTCGAAATCCTGCAGAGATTCCAGTCAAAAACACTCCGCCTGATACTCAAAGCCCCCTGGTACATCAGGAATACGGCAATCCACAGAGATCTACAAATTAACACAATCAAACAAGAAATCCAACGATACAGCACAAAGTACGAAGACAGACTCGAAGCTCATCCCAACCAACTGGCATCAAATCTTCTCAACCGGCACCTAGTAGCTAGACGACTGAAGAAATTCAAGCCCATCGACCTACGCGACCGCTTCCAATAAAAGAAGCACTGAGGCAATAATAAACGCGAAAAACAGAGGATAAAGCATCAATGGATGCCTGCTCTGACCCACCTTTCTTCGATCAGCGAGCAAAACTATCCAATGTTATTATATAACAGCTTATAGTTGCACATACCGAGTTAAAAAAAAAAAAATATCTACGCCAAGTGAGTCTCCGAAAAGGCACCAGCCGGAGTAGTGACGAGTGGCGACTGATGCTGGACCGTAAACCCGGTCCACTGGTCGACAACCATTCGTACGAGTGACGTGGCCAAAAGTTACGTCACACAACATTATTATTCAATAAAATCATTTATTTTTAATCGATTATCAAATCGACGCCAACTTCGCGTTGCGCGATGTATTAGACGCGTGACAGTTTTTCAAGATGGCCGCCGGGCGCCAAGTTGATCAATAGTCGTGCGGTGTTTTCGTATTTTTACTTATGAAATGTTGATGTCGTCACAATGCCCCCCCCCCCCCCCCGAACAAAAAAATTGAAAAGATTTTTGTCTGGGGGGGGGGGGGGGGCATTGTGACGACAGATTTTTGTTCTATAATGGCGGATTGCGACTTAATAAATAACAATAATATGAATGTTTTTCTTAAATCTAGAGTCTTCTTTTCTTCTGTGGCCCTCTATGTGCTGGCTCCTTTGTCGTCGTCGGCCCAGATGATTTCTTCTGTAAGGCCGTAGTCGTAATGGCCGTTTTGGGCCCATTCCTCGAGGATTTCCGATAGTTCCCCTTGCCCTCTAGGGAGCGTGAGCTTGACCTCAAGCCCCAAGTTTTGTTGTTCAACAATTGAAACAGTGACTTGTTTCTCGTAGAGATGTTGCTGTAGCTTCTTGCAGAGTCCTTTATTCCAGTCATTCCCTTGGATTTTGGTTTTACGTTTGAAAGGCACGCCCTCGTGCAAAAGCAAGGTTGCTATAGAACCTGCCAGGTAGATTCCTAAGGTCGGTCACCGGGCTCACTGGGGTGATCCCGCGGTCAAAAAGTTTCAGGGTAGCCTCGCCGTCTTTGACGCCGATCAAGCGTCCCCGAGATGCCGTTTGTACATCCGGGATAGCGTACAGCCTGATGCTGAGTGTTGTTGCGAGGATTGATTAATATTCCTCGCGGATGTCCAGCTCCATGTCCGTCATTGCGTACCACTTTTCAACTGTGGTGAGGGTGAAATTCAAGCGAGTCAGAAACTCCAAAATGATCGTCTTGTGGGTCCCTTCCCGTGCACTGATGTGGTAAAGGAGATTCGTGATACATCCTCTTACTTTGAAGGAAGTTCATGATGAGATCGTTCCTCATGTTGTCGATGTTGCCAGTTCTGGAATAGAGCTGAGAATGATGCACTAGGGCTCGAGAGTCCCGCTTTTATACCTTCTTTTCATCCCCACTCTAGGTTCCCCCACTACGATGGTTTAATTAGATTGGCTGTTGTATCCCCACTCTCATTTTCTTATTACTTTCCCCTTACTTTCTATTTTATGCTTCATTTCCCTTTCTTTTACTCCCTTTTTTCAGGTTATTTTTATGTTTTTCAGGTTCCCCAGACTTTTTGCCCCCCAGGTAAGTATATTTTTATATTTTTTTAGGTTTCGAGGATTTTTAGGATTTTTGAAAGGATTTTCTGAAAAATAAATCAGATCAAAGAGACATCGCGTTTTTAAGGTTGAAAACAGAGAGAACTACTAGAACTTTTTATTCGTGATTTGAGTCCTTCCTCAACGTTATTTTGTTGACAATAACAAATTGCTTTTCTTCGTACTTTAACAAATTTGTATAAAAAGATTATAATTTTATTTACAATTTTTGTCCCTTTTTTAATCACAGTTTGATCAGACTCTTATTCGATTAATTATCCTTTTTTTAAAGCTTTCTTTTTATTCTATTAGTTCTCCTCGTATTAATTCTTCTTTCATTCTTCTTCTGATTTTCTGCATATTTCCTTGATTAAAATCGAAGCTTTTGTTTGCTGCTTCGTATTTTGCAAAAATACAAACAAACACCCCACAGTCGAAGGTCTTAATTTGTCGTGGTATGTCCTTTCTAATGTTGAGCGTCCAATCTTCTTCTTTCAAAATCTCATTCTTCTCGCAAATATTTGAGAAGAGTTTGAAGATATCGCTCGTGGTTTCCCACGAGACTGTCGAAGAATTCTATTGTTTTGTCCGCCATTTTTATTGTGGCCAGACACCAGTGGTTTCCCAAATGTATGGGAACCAGGACAGCGTCAAATTTAAAAATATTGACCCTTTTTGTCCATCTTTTTACAGAGTCGTAGCCATTGATGTGGAGACGCGGAAAGAAAAATGAGTTCATCACGTGAAACCTGATGTTTTTTTCTTTTATTAAATCGAAATATTTGTTGATTATTTCGTCATTCAACCCACTGTTGTTATCGAGCGTGGCCAAATCTTTTGGCTCGATTTTTGGTGGCATATTTTCTTTGTTTTCAATTTTTTTTTCTTCGTTTTTGGTTCTCCCTCCTTTTCTGCTTCGTTTCGTTTTCTTTTGTTAATTTTTTCCTTTTTTGTTTCAATTGTTTCCGTTTTTTTTCGATTTTGTTCTTCTTGTTGCTGATTTTTCTTTCTTTTATAATTTCCACTTTATCCTCTTCTTATGGCTTTTTTCTTTCTATGTTGATTTCTTTTTCTTTTTTTTTTATCATTTCCACATCGTCGTTTTTTCTTTTTCTTTGTTTTGTTCAATCGGCACTTCGTTTTCTTCCTCTTCATTCCAATAAAATTCTCCGGCCTTCCACGTACTCCATTCTTCGTTATTGCCTCCAATCTTATCGAGGCTGTTTCCATCTCGATCAATAAAATATGAAGAAAACATTTAGGCACGAAAAATTCTTTCAATTTTCTATAGAATTTTTCTCTCGTCAATATTAGTAAATTTTTTTTATTGATTCTTCGGATTTCTCAGTTTCAAATTTAGCCAGCGTCCAATTTGTCTGGATTTCTTTATCATAATTTGTTTTAAGTGTTTCAGTTTGTTGATTTTTAATTTTTCTCTTACTAATGTCGCTTTTTATAGTTTTTACTTTATTTTTCTTTAATTTTTTGCATGAGTATGCCATTTTATACCCCTCATCCCAATATCCCGGTTTTTAATCGGTTTGTTGGCAAAAGTGTGAAACCGCGGCGATCTCCGTTTGTGTAGACGCGTCCATTATTATTGCCTATATTAAAAACCCTACTCGTTATAATTTGATCCCTGTCACGGTCTTACATACAGGTCATGCAACTCCCGAGAGTGGTGGTAAGTCTAAATGACGCGGCTGTTGAAGCAAATCGAACTTATTTTTATGGCCATACGCGGCGGTGCTATCGAGTGTCGATAGTCAACATAACCTCAGAATCGGCTATTTTATAATTACGATTCCCGTTTTGACAGCTTGTCGCATGTTTTCGTGGTTAAACCGATTTTGTGTTGTCGTGAATGTGAAAATTTTTCATCATGGGAAGATCGTGCGTCGTTCCAAACTGTAAAAGCGATTACAGAGGTGGGAAACGAAAAGTTTCAATTTTCAAAGTGCCGGCTGATATCAAGACCCTGCAAAAGTGGAGTGCAGCTATACCACACTTGAAGACAGAGTTAAAGTCTTCGCAGAGTATTTGCGAAAATCATTTCAAAGAAAAATATATCGTTCGGAAATATGTTAAGCACGATGTCAACGGAAAAATAATTGCCGAGGTAAGACTATTATGATTTATTGTACACCACAGTTTATTCTTTAATGCTGTTTTTTCAATGTTTTTACAATTTTTCTCATAGGTTCCATTCCAACGTCCACGATTATCATCCTCAGCTTTTCCAACTATTTTTGTTGACAGTGCGCTATCCCAGAATGTGGGAAAGCATGAGCAGAATCCCGATGAACCAGTGCACCGGTGCTGCGGGGATTCTGAGGAGAGTAACGAAAGTGATCGTCCAATGTCAACAGCCTCCATTTCCAACGTCCTTTCTCAATTACTACAATTAGAAGTTGAAGAAAGTAAGGGTAGTTTATAGCCAACAATAAAAATTCAGATTATCAGAGAAGTAGTCAAAAACGTGTTGTATTTATTTTCTGATTACACGCAGATGCAGCAATGGAAACGCTCCAAATCGACGAGTCTAACGAAGCTGATCCAAGAATGACTCCATCTGTCAAGGTGAGTTTGGCGGAACTGAATTCTCAGAGGACTGGAAAATTTGAGGTTCCAAGTGTTACACTTATCGAGCGTAAGTTTTTCTTGTAGTTTTTGATTGCATAGGTCTGTGCGCAAGAATCATCAATCGTAAAGCCTGCAAAATGGACTGCGTATGTGAAAGTTCTTCTTGTAAAATCACAACATTTGAGAAAAAATTGGTAGTTTGTATCGCGACCTCGTTATTAACGACAGCGTGCTGAAAAACAAGAAAATAACAAACAATTGAATGAAAGAAAAAATGATAAAAAAAATATAAATAAACTATTACGAAACTTACCATAGCTTGCTGTTACGATTCTTGAAAATAAATTGCATAAATGGTTACTTGGCGCCTTCATTTTTGTCAATAAAATTTTTTAACATTTTTAAATTAACTGAAATTGACTTACTCGGTTTTTTTTTCGTTTTATTTTCCATTTTCTGCTGGATATCGTTTTTGCACAGATCGGTGAAAAGTTTCGTAATGCTCGTTAAATTCTTGATAACTTCCTGAAACATAAAAAAAAATTAAATGATTGTTCTGACCATTACAGACCAAAGGGTAAAGGGCGATAAAAAAAATGTTGTTGATGCAAATCTTAAATGGTTTTCGTTCATGGATTGAAATGTTCATAGGCATTGCAGAACAGGCACCTTCCATCGAGAATGGCAACAAATATTCCGCGGTGGTGGGGTGGTGCCAAGATCATGAAGCATCAGCGATTTGTCAAAAGGGCCCAAACAAACTGTTTTATTTTCACACGCTCGTGTGGTAATACGGAACGGAGTGGAATCACCTATAATTCAGAGGTGCGTTACCTTTTCAAGTGAGAACACGCTGAACTATCACGTTTATGGGCGGCCAGTCATCACGGAAGAATATCAACTCCCTCGCACCTTAAAGAGGATAGAAGAATTGCAGCTTGCTTTGATTAAATTCGAAAGAATGGATGTCTGCAGTGGCATAGGCCCTGTAGATGTTCATCACTTACAAGCTGGGCAAGTGTTTCAAGATTATTTCGATCTTTGGCACCACAACGATTGCACTTTAATATCAAAAACGAAAAGATGTAATAATTGCACACATTTACGAAAAGTGCAGTTGCAGAAAGAAACACGTTGTAAGAAAAATAAAACGCTGCACCGCCGAACCCTGTGGAAAAAAGAAAAATTATAGTCATGCGGAAGAAAAACAGCGTCATAAGACGTTCTAAAAATCGGGCCAAAGCACGAGTAACGCTCCTCCTAGAATCATTGAAAAATAAAAAGGAAGAAATGTCGAAAATCACCACGCAGTCGTTGGAGGAAAAGTGCTCTGAATTGAACGTCGAAGGTCATCAGAAAATCGCGCTCAAAGAATAATGGAAGCGGCAACAAAAAAAGATGCAAAAGGGCGGCGTTACACAGAAGATTGGATAATGCTCTGTGTACTGATGAACATTCGATCTCCAACATATTATGAATTCTTGCGCAAGAACAACGTTCTTCCATTACCCTGTGCTCGGACGATTCGGGGTTATTTTTCACTAATCAACATATAAAATGCGGCTTCGATGACCCTTTTTCGCAACTCCCTAAAAAGCATTTTCAGCATAAGTCCGAACGACAACGCCATGGCGTGCTTCTCGTGGACGAGATTAATTTAAGGAAATCCGTGACATTATACTCCAAGAATTTGACGTACTCGGGCTTAACGGATTTTGGAGATGATGGGCCAAAGTCTAACGAGATCACTGAACAAGCGGATCACGGTCTTGTGATTATGTTCCAACCGCTTGCCGATTCGTATAAACAGCCTGTTGCTGTATTCGCTTCAAGAAATTCAGTG
Organism: Campoletis sonorensis; assembly: GCA_013761285.1. NCBI lineage: Eukaryota > Metazoa > Arthropoda > Insecta > Hymenoptera > Ichneumonidae > Campoletis > Campoletis sonorensis. The sequence continues at coordinate 33,847 of JACEOJ010005345.1, read as the reverse complement.
AAAGGGGAGGAGTTGGCCAAGCTAGTGGTCAAAGCTACGATGTATCTCGAAGAAAGTGGAGCAAAAATTCATGGCATCATAGCTGACGGGGCTTCGACGAACAGGAAAATGTGGTCGCTACTAGGAGTTTCGAGTGAAGTGACCGATCTCAAAACATGGTTCACCCATCCTCTGGACAACGAGCGGAAAGTTTTCGTTTTCAACGATACTCCGCATCTAATTAAAACGCTACGGAATTGCTTGTACAATAACAAACGATTACGGGTAAGTTTCCAAGTAAAAAAAATATTTATTGAAGAAAGTAATGATAACATTGACATTATAGTAATAAAACGCAAATGTTAAAATTTTTGTGAAAGGACCAGTATTATTCAAAATTTGATGCAAGTAGGTATTAAATAATAGAGGACTTGAAACAGATCGGTGAGAGAGACCTCTATTTACTCTTCTTGGAGGAATGCTAATATTTTTAACTGAAGGATATATAGATTTCTCCTTGAGCTCCTCAAGGAAAAGGTAAAAATGCCGCGATACTCGTATCATACTCGAAAAAGAGGAAACAGCTGATAGCTCAAAAGGTACTGATTCATTATTATTTTTTCATTGGACCCCAACATTCTGTACTTCAGTTTAATTGAAAAGTGCGTGCTTACACCTTTTTTCCTTTCCGTAATTCCATTGTGTAACTTGCTTTGGCTCAGATTGACTTTGACATTTTTCAAAATTACTTGCAGAGTAAAACGACTAATATGCAAGGGAGACTGCGTGAACGTGGCTAAAAAGAGTATTTTTTACATCCATTCTCCTTTCATTACACAATTTATCATGAATGTATATTTATTTCGGATCTGGATGCATTTTGTACGATTTTCTTAAGACAGGTCACTGGTCCTACATTCACACCATCAGACGTCCCAAAATGTCCGTGACAGATAGTCGAGGTCAAGACCCAACTTACTCACCGAGATTAAATTCCATATCCGTTTAATATTTATTTTATTAAAACATACGATATTACGTGTACAAGCTACAATTCATTAGTAACTCTAATCTATTGGCGTATGAAATATTGTGTCTAGAGACGCGGCAGCGTCTTGACGCCAAGTATGAAAAAAGAAGAGTGTAAACGACCAAGGCAAGTCGCGCCGCGTATCTATACTCGAGATTCGGCCCTCCTACCTTTCAACTCGATCCCATTTGAAAATGCGTCGGCCTAGCGAAAATCTAACGCCACTTTAATTATATAAATCGTACAATCCGATTCCAATGGTGTCATATTTCTTTTCCTACGACCTCTAGAAGTGGGTGAACTCGAAACGTGACGCGAAATATTACGATTTTCAGTATCGCAGAAATTCCACACTCATACATACATATACGTGGAAAGTGAGGCCTAGCGGCTCGCGCTAGTCATCTATACCCCCTCCCGTCGCTAGCTCTCTCTCCCTGTCCCTCTACCGCATTCGCGCCTCGCGCTATCTCTCTTACTCTAATGCTTCGTGATGGGGCGATATTGTTGGGATTCGTGGATATCATTTGGTTGTTTATAATTCAGTATGTTCAGAATCTTTTGTTTATAATCTAAGTGTATTTAACTTTACTTAATTATCGATTTTATATAATCTTACAATCTTACAATGTTACATCGTGTTCCTTATTTGTTACTTAATAATTAACGTACGCGTGTGCGTATCTCGTACGCTCTGTGAGACAGACTGACTAGTCCCTTGTACACGGCATACAGGGAGAGAGAGAGCCCGCCTTTTCCCTTCCTTCAATTTATTGATGGATAGCTCAGTGAGCCCGCTAGCGATCGACACAAATACAAAATAAACGGGTATTCCTTAACACGCCTCTTAGCCGTTTAGTTGTTTTGGTATTGATATTCTTACATTAAATTGATTTGAATCTCTGGCGATTTTCCAGGAAGCTATCTTTATCTAACGCTTTGGTAAAGATGTCCGCTATATTATTTTTTGACTCAATTTTCACTATGTCAATGGTTTTGTTTTGATAATGTTCGTTCACATAATGATACTGAATTTCAATGTGTTTGGAGTTTTTTGTAAAATTTCCGAACTTTGCAATAGCTACAGCTCCGCTATTGTCCTCATAAATTTTGATTGGTGAGTTTACTTTTAAGTCAAAGATTTCGTCGCATATGTTCCTCACAAATAAGATTTCCGTGACGGCTTCTGACAATGCTATATACTCCGCGAAAGTGGAGCATTTTGTAACCACATTTTGTTTTTTTGATTTCCAGAAGACTAGGTTACCGTTTAGACGAATTGCGTAGCCGCTCGTTGACTTTCTGTCTATATTGTCTCCTCCATAATCGGAGTCCACGAAATAATCAATTTTATCGTTTGTTTTTCATTTTTGCCGTATCTTATTTTTAGATCTTTGGTTTTTAACAAGTATTTTAGAACTCACAGCACGTACTTGTAGTGGGTTTTGTCGTAGCAGTTTTGAAAGCGGCTTAGGTAATTGACGCTATACGCGATATCGGGCCTTGTGCCTGCACTTATGTACAAAAGTTCGCCGATCAAGTTTCTGTACTTTATTGATTCATCTGTTTCGCTCGTTTGATCGATTTTTAGGTTCGCCTCCATTGGAGTTTCGTATAGTTTAGCATTTTCTCACTGATATTTGGAGGCTAAGGATTCGATATATTTCGACTGGCTTAAATTCATGTTGTTTGAGTTTTTATTGTATTCGATCGCAATGCCTATATAGCTTTTAGCCTCGCCGAGATCTTTCATCGTGAATCTTTTCATTAAGCTTTTCTTAATGAGATCTATTTTTAGTTTGTCTGTGTCACAGATCAGGAGATCATCAACGAAGACCAGTAAATATATCGATTTCTTATTTACCTTTTTTACATAGAGGCAATTATCGTATTCGCTTCTCTTGAAGTCTAATTTTCTTACGTACTTGTCGAATGTTTCGTACCACGCGAGTGGACTTTCACGCAAGCCGTATAAAGCTTTTTCTAGCTTGCAGACTTGATTTTTATTTTTTTGATATCCTTTTGGTTGATAGACATAGACTTCGCTTTTAACTGGTCCATTGAGAAACGCGGTTTCAACGTCCATCTGTTCGATTAGGAAATTATTCGTTGTACAGTAGCTCAAAAGAATTTTCAAAGTCAACATTTTTCCCACGGGGGAATAAACATTTTCTAAGTGCTCTCTTTGTTGAAAGCCACGTACCACTAGACGTGCTTTGTATGAATCATCGCTTTTTCTTTTAAATACCCATTTTACATCGATTATTTTCTTATCAGTCGGCTTTTCAACTAAACTCCATGTTTTGTTTTTATTTAGGCACATTATTTCTGTGTCCATCGCGGCTCGCCAATGGTCAGAGTCTTTTGATGTTATAGCTTCCTCGTACGTACTTGGCGCATTTGCGTTCATATAGTTTACGTATATACAGTGGACTATAGGGTTTCCATAACGTTCGACTTTCTTTTTTTCGCGTGTGGATATTCGCCTGGTTTGAACTCTGACTGATTGGCTCGCCTCTTCATTGTCAACAAATACTTCATCATCTGTATTTTCATTATCATCTTCACGCTCGTCATTACTTTCACTCAATGCATTCTCCGAGTCATACTCATTTGGATCAATGTTTACAATGTTTTGGGGTTCGTTTTTTTCATCAGGAATGTATTCATTACTCTGATTTTCTAGGCATATTAATTTTGTACCTTTTTCGATCACTTGCACGTGTCTTGCCTCAATCACTTTGTTTTCAACCAAAACTCGGTACCCAAAATGTGTATACCCTACGAGTACTCCGATTTGTGACTTATCGTCCCATTTTTTTCTATGGATTTCCGGAATTCGGACGAAAACCTTAAAGCCATAAATCTTTAAATGTTTCGCTTGCGGCTTCACTCCGAAAAATATTTCATACGGCGTTTTAATCTCGCTCGTATTCGCGATAGCTCGATTTTTTAAGTAAGCAACGGTATTTATTGCTTCGGGCCAATAAATTTTGCTTATGTGCGCCTCTTTAATTAAACATCTCGCGATATCCATCGCCGACCTATTATACCGTTCAGCAACTCCGTTGAGTTCATGCACGTAAAAAAAGGCACGGTAAAATTTCGATTCCCTTTTGGCTTGCAAATTCGTACATTTCTTTATTTAGATACTCGGTCCCCTTATCGCATTGTACTTTTTTTATTGGTTTACCGAATTGATTTTCTATAAAATGAATGTGATGTTTGAAGCATTCGGCTGTTTTTTTTTTTTATGCAATAAATTCGTGCACATTTGCTATAATCGTCTATGAAGGTCAGAAAATATTTTTCACTTTTGTAGCCAATAATATTGTGTGGGCCATTTAAATCTGTATGTACTATTTCGTTTATCGCCGTTGTTTTGGTGCGATTATTTTCAAACGGTAACTTTGTCATTTTACTTTCAATACACGTCGCGCATTTCATCTCTTGTTTTTCGAGGCATTCGGGGAGACCGTCCAGTAACTTTTCTTTTACGATTTTTTCTAGATATCGAAAATTTACATGACCCAACGCACGATGCCATTTTTCCCTTTTAGTTAATCTTGTTGCGTTAGTAGAAGTTTCGTTTGAATAATTATTGTTTGTTTGAGTCTTGATTGAATCATTAGGAGTTTTTACAAAGCTATTCATATAGTATAAATCGTTTATTTTGTTAGCCACTGCTAAAAGGTTTCTGTATTGTTTATCATAAATTTTTGCTTTTGAACCTCGTGCTACTATTGTGCAATTCTTTGTTATTTTTGAAAAACTGTTCGGAAATGAGCTTGGGTTTTTGCGGCAACGCGAGCATGTGGGATTCGGGGCTAGGTTCGCGCTTGACCACCGACGTCGCCACGGTCCGAGCCGTCAAGTCGCTCAAGCCCTACGGGTGATAGTTCGCGCCCTGCCGCACGTGCCGCTAATTACCGGCATGATGCCCTACTCATCAAAATTGACAGGCGCTTCGATCGACGTGATCGATCGCCTCCATTGTCTTTTATTCTTCCTCTGGGAGCCAACGGAGTCACACGTGGTCTTTTTCCTATTAAAACTTCTCGCAATATTAAACGGGTTTTCGGGCATTGAACGGGTTTTGAACAAAACGCCGACTCGCGCTGCATCGCTAGTAAATTAAATAAACGGGTTACGGGAATATTTTCGTGATTCCTTCCGGGATTTTTCCGATATCGTCGGATTACGGGTCGCGAGCAATTCTCGTCGGCGTGCAACGGGCACGGTGCTTGGCTGACCACGCGGGTGACATTTTTTCACACGGGCTACGCGGACTTCGACGGGTTATTATTTTTCTTCGGGTTTCTCTACATTGTAATTGAGGGCACATCCTTTTCTTGCTCAATAAACCGTGATATTATTTTAATTGAAGTGTCGCACAATTGATTTGCCACCTACACCAGATCCTTTACAAAACAAAAACTTAACAGATTTTTCCTTAAACCTTCTACAAAGTAAACGTTTTTGAGTTCAACTCGCTGAACATTTTTGTAATTTTTAAAGTAACTTACAATATTTCCTACTTTCGTTGCTCGCAGCTTTTTGCCGTCGGGGAGATTTACGTCGATTGGTTCTTTGAGCACAACATAACTTGTATAAAACTTGTCGCTTTTAATTAAGTGATCTGTACACCCGCTATCAAGTAGCCACTTTATTTCGTTTTCACTTGTTTCTTCACTGTTCCCACTGAGCTTATGGTGATTAACTTGGAGAGCCCACGATGACAAGTTTTGTTGTTGTTGTTGCTGCTCGTCGCCTGAAGACTGACGCTGGTTTCGTTGTTGACCTCTGCCTCGACTGCTGCCTCGCTGACATCGTACACTTTTGCCTCTGCCTGGCTGATGTCCAAATTTTCCGTGATTGTTTTTGTTTTGTTGTTGTTGTGAGGTGCTGGGCCCATATCCCTGCTGTTCATCATTGCTGGCTTGATTTGAGTATCAACATTCTTGCTGCCTGTTTCCGGGTTTATTACATACGTAGCACGTATGCATACGTATCTACGCATACGTAGATTTTCGTTCTTGGTTAGACTTTTTTCTTTGATTTTTGACTTTACATATTCCACAGTTTGTCTTTCCGGGGAAACGATGTCTATAAAGTCACCAATTGCGCTGTAACTTGAAGGTAATGCTTTGATTAAATATCTTATTTTTTCTTCTTGATCAAGTGTGCCTCCTGCGGTGACATACTCATTACACATTTTTTCGAAGTCGAGGAAGAAATCATCAACTGATCCGTAATTCTTCATTCTGATTTCTTCAATTTTTGATCAACAGATTATCTGCATCGGCGTTGAGTTTGTTGAGTGGATTTCGTCTAATTTTTTAATCATTTTCAATGTCGTGTCGCAGTTCTTGATGAATTCCAACTGGCTGTCGGAAACCGTACTAATTAGGATTGTTTTTGCTTTTAAATCCAGTTTTCTCCATTCGGGTTGGCTTTCCGTAGGTTCTGGTTGTCGGGTCGCTGGCGCTTGACATTCGTTAAATTCGAGAATGTTCAGCAGCCTATACTTCCAACTGTTGTAATTTTTTCCATCGAAAATCGGTATATTTACTTCAGTGAGTTTCGTTAGTTTTGCCATTTTTTCTTGGTATTGAATGTTCTCGTTTATATACCTTTTTATTAACACGACCTTCTTTACTTCTTTTAGGAACACTTTTCTTACGTGATTTCTTATTTCAGTGGTCAATTGTATATTTTTACTCTGTGTAGGTTTTAATTTGTTCTCTGTACTATCCATATAAAAGATTCTTTTACTTTATTGTTTCACTTTCGATTTTACACTTTATATTCGAATTGTTTCTCGAAGCTACGCGAGCACGTATTTCACTTGGTCTTTCAACCGGTTTTCTAATCCGTAGTTATCGCACGATTTTCTCTGCCGATCTTCTTTGCCTTCTACTTTTTATTGTTTGCCGGTAATTTTCTTTCATCATTTTACTTTTAATTTTATCGACCAATTTTAATTTTAATCGTTACGTACCGCTCGGCTTTTGTTTGTCGAGAAACCAACCACGCTCTGCTACCATTTTGGGATTCGTGGATATCATTCGGTTGTTTATAATTCAGTATGTTCAGAATCTTTTGTTTATAATCTAAGTGTATTTAACCTTACTTAATTATCGATTTTATATAAACTTACAATGTTACATCGTGTTCCTTATTTGTTACTTAATAATTAATGTACGGGTATCAAAAACGGGTATTCCTTAACACATATATATATATGTTGAAAGTAAGACTGAGTTGACATGCCCCGCTCACTCTCTCTCTCTCTGTCCCTCTGCCGCTTTTGCACCACGCGCGAACGACTCTATACTTTATTTTTTTTTAATCTTTATTTATTTTATTTCAAATATAAATTTAATAATTAATTAATTTAATTAATTAATAATAATTAATTAATAATAATAATAAACAAAACTAAATAATAATTAATAAAAAATAATAAAAAATTAATTTAATAAATTTAGTAATCATAATAATAAAATAAATAAAGAAATATAAATCAAATATATAAATTTATTTATTATATTGTTATGCCCCAAATAGCAACCACAAATTAGGAGTGTTGCAATCATATGATAAAGTATGATCGAGCACATTCCTCGATCACAAACGCACGGGTCTGTCGACCTCGAGCGAGCTAACCCCGAATCGCTGACGGTGCATCAAGTTCACTGAACGTTGAAGCAATAATCATGAAGCAATAATAACATTAGAAGGGGTAAATTACCAACATTCTGGGGGAGACATGTAAATCATTAAAAGTAGCTACAACGCCCAAAATCGGCAGTCTGCGTTAACAAGTTAGAAGTCCACGACTATCTAACAACAAATCGGTCTCGAGGCAAACACACCTCGACTTTGTAAAACTATCTTATTCTCAATAAACCTCATAGTAGATAGATAGATAGATATGGAATTTTACATGCATACCCTTATCGGGTTTTTACATGGGTGGTATTGCTCACAATTTTTCCTTTTTACTCCTCTCTTCTTTCCCACATTTTTTCCACAATTCCATATTACCACCTGGACCTACATTTTTACGTGGATTCCGAACCACGGAGGGAGAACAGTTTTCTATTTAGACACTTAGGAAAAATCCATTGGTGTCGGCTGGGATCGAACCCGGTCTCACCGGTTGTGAGCCGGGCGCGTCAATATTTTACAACAAAAACCTGACCAACAGAACCAAAATAATCTTATATTTATTACTTATTCGACCCATTCTGACTTATGCTGCACCCATATGGTGGAACATTGGCCAGTCCGTTATGGAACAATTCAGATCTTTCGAAAGAAAATGCTTAAGAACTTGCGTAAATCAACATCGATCCATACAAAGCGAATTTAAACTTTTTATTAACAACAGAATTATATACAATTTAGCAAATATCCCAAGAATCGATTCGTTCACCATCAAACTTACTAGAGACTACTTTAGTAAACTTACAAGCATACCAAATAACATAATAACAAACATAGCAAACCAAGACGATCAATTATCTGCGAAACAAATAGCAACAGGTTATCCAACCCCACAAGCTTTTTTATATTGCGACAAGCTGGGCATTATACAAAATGCAATCAATGTTCCACTATTATATCACTGGAAACGAAATAAAGCCGACAAAAGAATAACAATACAACATTACGATTACACTAACTACCCCAATAAATTTACTGGCTCAACAGCATTACCATATCGAGATATCACCGACTATCATAGACTCAAATTCGACAAATACCGATGGCTAAACATAAACACAACACATATAAGAGAGCTCACAGAAGCAAAAAGAATTAGAATTAGATTACAACGAATCTAAGACAAAAAAGCAAGCTAATTATGGACATTTCCCATTGTAGTATAGTTTAATTTATTGTATAGAATGTAAATACCGTGATATTAGATTATAAGTTAATTTTAAGACTGACAAATCATAACTATGGCGAGGTTTTTCTTAACGGCGTCAATTTTCCTCATGCCAAACAACAACAACGCCTGTCAGTGCGTTATTAAATTCAAACAATTTATTATAACAAATAATAACCAATAAATAATATAAAAATTATACGTATAGCGCTACGAGCCTTGCAAACGCAAGCAAGAACACTGTAAAAACCAAAATATATGGTTACTCTTTATATGTTTATATGTAACCCTTAAAACAACCAAAAATGTAACGACGACAAAAATAAACATTAAAAAAAAAAAAAAAATGAGCCGGGCGCGTTACCACTATGCCACTGCCTCCCCCAAACCTCATAGTATTTTTGTACAATATTGAGTTGGAGATTGACTCATTTTGGCAATCCTCGAATTACCTGTCCTCGACAACTCGTCCCTACGCTGACGATATTCGCGGGCATAACATTGGTGGCAGCGGTGGGATAACAATATCAATAATACTATTATATTAATTAATTAATTAATCAATTAATAGTATTATTGAAATAATATTATTAATAATTGATGGTTTGATTAATTAATTAATATTTATACTTTTATTATTTATGATTATATATATTAATTAATTAATTGGTATATTAATTAAATTAAAATCGCAACTTTAACACGAATTACGAAAAAGACGATATTTTACAACTACTAACTCGATTTCTAAACGGTCAAACTTCCTCGAATTTTACCTACAGTCGAGTATAATTTGAAATTCAAATAATTGAACTTGGAGCTTATCGAATGCATGAGAAACGATCGAATCTCTTTAACATCAAGTCTTGTGGGAGGTTACGAAAAAAGACAATAAACAACGATTGATGGATTTCTATTTAACGAGTTCAAATATTGCGTGAACCTTCATGAGCGTCGTATGATAATGTGTAAAAAATTGGAACAGGTTTCACTGTCTGGTATCCGAGATATTAAGTGTTTAAAATCACAACTTTAACACGAGTTACCAAAAAATACGATGTTTTACAACTAATAACTCGATTTGTAAACGGTCAAACCTCTAAATTTTAAACAATTTCGAACGCATGAGAGACGATCGAATCTCTTTAACATGAAGTGAATGTGTAAAAAATTTAATGAGTTTTATTCAAATCTAGGCTATGGTTTTTTTTTTCTTGCATAAATAAAATATCCATTATCTTATCTGTTTGCCACAGGGAATTTGCATAATTATTCCGATATTTTTTACAAAAAACAATGAAATCTCGGGGAAATACTTTCAAAAAGTAAAAAAAGGGCGCCAAGTATAAAAAGTAGCACCTTAGTCATAACATGATCAGTTTATGTTCTTGGTACCCTTCAAAAAAATCAATCTCTGTCTATCTGTAAAACCCTCTCATTCTTCGAATAACCCTTGCGCCAATTTTCAAAACAACATTAATACAATAAAATTTCAATGGAAAAAATGAAATTGAAACAGAGAAGAAAAAAATTTCGAAAAACAATTTATACAAAAAAGTTTAACTGAAAAAAATTAAATTGAAATAAATTGAATTGAAAAAAAAAAAATCGAAAAAAGAAAAGAAAAAAAAATTTCGAAGCACTTGGCGAGTTTTTTCGCATAACTTAAATCACATTATGTATTATCCATTACTCCAAACGAAGTTTGGAGCCGAAGTACTTGGCGAGTTCGTACCATGAGGAATATATTACGTGATCCTAGCTAAGCAAAAAAACTCGCCAAGTACTTCGGCCGAATTTTTTTTTTTCAATTAAATTTTTTTCGTTTGAAATTTTTTTTTTCCAGTTTTTTCTCATTCCGATTTTTATTTCTGGACTGTGTTCTTCTGACCTATTTTTATTGTGACTTTTTTCAATGCCCAACTATTTTTTGCTTTTTTTTTTAATACTCCATCCTCAAGCTACAATGAAACACTTGTCCTATTATTGATATTATAAATTTTAGTGCTGAAGGTAAATCATTTTCGATCTTGCCAATTTTTTGAGAATTTTGTACTTTTTTGGGTAGTTTTTTTT
>JACEOJ010005345.1:946-18010 GCA_013761285.1 Campoletis sonorensis | reverse complement strand
TTTCTATAATTAGTCTCCAGTTCAATTTTCAAGTCATCGTCTGGCTCCTGAGCTTCGTAATTCGAGAAAATGACTTTCAGTTTTTACCCCCACCACCGAAATTTACTTTATTCAGAGATAATATACTCTGGCGAGCCTCGGGCCAGCAGACGACAGACAGAGCTGTCAAATGTACTTGTCCCGAGACTCTACCGAGTCTCTTGATAATAGAATAACAACTATCCACGTTGAGACGGAATATTTCCTACACCTGGCGCGGAACGCGGTCCTTTCGGCTGCCAGGGCTCTATGGCTTGATTTTATTTTATAATATTTGAATTGTTGGGCGCCAGCTAGTCAGATTGACTAACAATTTTAATGAATTGAATTATTTTGGGATCTTCGATTCAGGGAAGGTACAGTTGGTGGACCAAAGATAGAGCCGATAGATCGTGCTAAGAAAGCGAGACAGACAGCCTTAAATGAAAGATATAAATTTATTTGACTTACGTTCTCTTGAATGTCGTGTGGGATTTGTCGAATGCTCTTGAGCATGGAATTTGACGACACACGCGTTCACAAAACGGTTTACAAAGTTTTATAATTGACAAAATTACAGAATTAGGTATTAACGCGACAAACTCCTCGAGGGTTGACTTAATTTTATTCTTAGTCTTATTCTTTATTCGACTTGTATCTTCAGACAAAATAAAAGTTGAATTTTGTCCTAACGTGATTTATATGGATCTCCAAAATTGAGAAAGAATAAGACAATGGGAAAGACAGAGTGTCGATCCTCAAGAGTCTAAATGAGGGATGTGCTCTCTTCAAATGTCTATGATCTTCTCTATATTATCCCATTTCGGGAATGAATTGGCGATCCGGCTCTCTTCCCACTTCTCGTAGCTGGATCCCCAGTTACTATTAATCGATAATTTGGCGCATGCGTGTCAACCCTCGAAATATTGATTTGATAGATTTTATCATTATCCTTAAGACTAGGGACGAAACAGGTGGGAACAATACAATTGTGACTACACAGTTTTATGCTCGAGGAGTTGTCGAACGTTGATGTCGAGGAGAAATTATTTTCCTGTCACGACGTATTTTTTAATATGTTTTCTTATTCACCATCCGATAAAAGATACTTGAGACCGTTTTTGATCCCTGCTGTTTTTGATCCCCGATAACGATGTCGAACCAGTCACCTCGCGCATATATACTGGGCATCTGCACTCCGCGCACCAGAAGTTCTCAGGAAATGGGGGAAATCAAAGTGAAATCAAGCACTGAATAATATCAATGAAAATATTAACTCTTAAACAATTTTTCTAACTCTCAAAACCTCCCAATTGATTCTCAAACGATTTGCACAAACGAAACTTTTGAAAAAGAAAATTTGGAGGTCTAATTTAGCGGAGGTATATAGTATAGATAACTAGGAATAGGGTATGTATACCCCGGAAAATCCCTAGGAATGTCCCTAAAAAATGAAGCTGAGCTCTTATCTTTGAACACAGCCTTCCTGATTGTTAATTTAATTACTACGATAAAACAATCATTTCGAAAACAATTTTGATACTGCATACACGTTGCCTGAATCATTTCTGATCTATTGGAAAAAAAATATATATATGGGCGCATCCATTACTTTTCGACCAAACCCTGCGGAGTCGGGGCGGCGATTTCGCTGTCGATTTTTTTTACGAAATTAGGTTGTAACAAAAAACGATCCTGAAAATTTGAAGTTAATATAACGAAATCTGCAAGCTAGAGAAATTTTTGAAATTTTTAAAAAGTCGATATTTTCGTCATTTTCACGATTTTTTCACGCAAGCTTTATGGAGCTTAAATACTCAAATGAAACGGCATTCCCCTCGTCTGAGCTTGTATTTTTAAGGAAAAAATAGTCTCCCATTCTGAACCAAAGTCCGGTTTAATGAAGACCCTTTTCCTGAGCTACTATTTTAGCAAAATTTTGCGTGCACTTCAAACGCTGCCAGGTCAAGAATTTTCCTAGTAGACGACCAATCGATGGCTTAAATTTTTCGTTCAGGTTCATTCTATCGTGATTTCTATGAAATAAAAATTTCAAAAATTTCTCAAGCTTGCAGATTTCGTTATATTAACTTCAAATTTTCAGGATCGTTTTTTGTTACAACCTAATTTCGTAAAAAAAATCGGCAGCAAAATCGCCGCCCCGACTCCGCAGGGTTTGGTCGAAAAGTAATGGATGCGCCCATATATATTATTCTAAATTACGTTCTGCTAACTATATGCCAATAAATCTTCATTTGTTATTATCAAATTATTCCTTCGAAATCTATAAAAATACGATCGTTAATTATCAAGAACAATTTGCAAACGATATAAACAATTGAAAAGTTGATTTAGCATTTGCGTCTGCCAAACTATACAAACTATCCTTCAAGAACATTGTAGTTAGGAACTAAAGACACGTTTTTTATTGGGGTGATGTCTCTTATATGGAGAGGATATCAAAGTTTGATATGCGATTGCGAACATCGTTCATTTTTGATAGTATGCTCCTGCAATTCCACTGGCCCAAAGTAACTGAAGGCTATCATATGTTGAAAAAAAGCAAGTACGCGAAATTGTAAACAAACTGCTCGAAAAGGGGATTTCAAGGCCATGTGAGTCGGAATACGCCTCGCCCATTGTACTTATGGGGAAGAAAAACGGCGGAACACGAATGTGTGTTGATTACCGCGCCTTGAACAAGATTACTGCTCGAGATAACTACTCCCTCCCATTGATCGAGCATCAATGGTGTGGTGTTTATAATTGATCACTTAAGTGACTGGACGTTGCTGCCCTCTAAAACCCTCGAATCGTACCCCCTCCCCTCGCTAGTGTTAGCGGTTACTCCAAAAGGTTTAAATACTACATCTTTATCAAGCTGTTCAGCAGTATTCGCAAAGTCGTACTCCCATTGACTCTTGTAAACTAATAATAAATAATACGTGTTAAAAGAGAACGATAATTATTTATTAAAACCAAAACTCGGACATCACAGTGGCGACGAGGTGAAAAACGAATAAAAAAAAAAAAAGTGAAGAATGGAGACAATGGAACAACTTAAGGAAAGGTACGAGAAAGCGTTCAAAGAGCTCGAGAAAGAACGAGCTGAAGTGGAAGAGAAGAAAAAACAACTAATTCAACAAAGACAACAGTTTTTGTCACAATCGCAAGACCGTAGCACAGAGCACCGAACTGGAAATCAGCACGACGTCAACACCTTGGGAGAGAGACATCAATCGCTCGTAACCGGAGTAATTGGAAATTTGAAAGAATTTGACCTGAAAGATGATTGGAATCATTGGGTTGAACGATTTGAGCAATACTATATTGCAAATGAAATCAGTCCTGAAAAAGGTGTCGCGCTGTTTTTGACCTTGATTGGTAGCGACGGTTACGCTCTACTGCGTAACCTGTGTACTCCATTATTACCGGCAAGTAAAACGCTGAAGGAACTCAACGAGATCATGAAAAACCACCTTCAACCAAAACCAAGCGTAATAGCCGAAAGATACAAATTCAAAGAGTGCATTCAAAAAGAAAACGACAGTATTATGGAGTTTTTAGCACAATTAAAAAAGCTATCCACATACTGTGAGTTTGGTGACGGTTTGGAATCCTATTTGCGAGATCAATTCGTTTGGGGATTGAAGAACGAACGAATTAAAGAGAGGCTTCTCGTGGAACACGAGCTGTCTTATGGGAAGGCTGTGGAATTGGCTCAAACGATGGAAATGGCGACAAAAGATGTGGCCGAAATGGGTTCGTCGTCGAAAAACCATCAAGACTCGATCAACTTCGTGGAAAGGAGAGCGAGGAAGCCAGAAAGGAGTGATTCAAACGTCAAGTGCTTTTGCTGCGGAAGGACAAATCATCAGACGACGGCGTGTCGGTATCGTAATTATAAATGTAACAATTGTCAAAAGAAAGGTCATTTAAGTCAAGTTTGTAATGCAAAAAGAAACAAAGAAAAAGATAATGTTGTGAGAAAAGGAAATAAGAAAAGAAATAACCGACAAAATTTCATAAATGAATCGAATAGAGACGAAGAATTTGACTCACTTTTTCACTTAAATGGGGAAGAAAAGGAACAAAAAATAGATAAGGAAATAGAATATGTATTACCATGGAAAACAAAAATTAAAGTTGAGAAGATTCAAATTGACTTTCATATTGACTCCGGTTCGGAGATATCGGTCATTTCGGAGAATGATTTTAAAAAATTAAAAGAATGGAAAAAAGAGCAGGAAAAGGCATTCAATGAGGCAAAAAATTGTTTAACGTCATCGGAAGTGCTAGTGCACTATGACATAAATCTGCCGGTTAAAGTTTCATGCGACGCATCGCCTTTCGGCATAGGGGCGGTACTTTCTCACGTTTACGCAGACAAAAATGAAAGACCAATCGCCTTTGTATCACGATCGTTGACGAAGGCGGAAAAAAACTACTCGCGGCTTGACAAGGAAGCTTTAAGCCTTGTGTTTGGAGTCAAGAAATTCCACCAATACCTGTATGGTAGGAAGTTTGTTTTGGAGACCGATCACAGGCCTCTTATTTACATTTTTGGATCAAAAAAAGGATATCCACAAATGGCTGCGAGTAGAGTACAGCGTTGGGCTGTATTTTTGTCTGCGTATCAATTTGAAATCAAATATATTAAGGGTATCGACAATAGCCAAGCCGATAGCCTCTCTCGCATTCCACTGCCAATCGACGAAAATAAAATTACTGAATCCGAAGAATACTCATACTTAAATTATGTTGTTGACGAGGTAAAGTCGATCGAGGTAAAGAGACTGGCAAATGAAACAAGCAAAGATCATATTTTGAAAAGAATTTGTGATTATGTATTGAATGGATGGCCTACCAAAGTCGATGGAGAGCTGAGTGTTTTCAAAAACCGAGAGTGTGAGTTGACAATGGAAGAGGGTTGTCTATTATGGGGACATCGCGTGGTGATTCCTCAATCAATGAGAGAGGAATTACTGCAAGAATTACATTCGAATCACATGGGAGTAGTGAAAATGAAAACACTAGCTCGTTCGTACATTTGGTGGCCGAAGATCGATAATGATATCGAAAACGTGACAAAGTCATGTATGTCATGTTTGAAATTATCGGAGAATCCACCAAGGTCCGTGTTACATTCTTGGAAGTGGCCGGAAGGACCAAATCAAAGGATTCACGCTGATTTCTTGGGTCCATTAGAAAATAAAATGTACCTTATTATAGTCGATGCATTTTCAAAGTGGATCGATGTAAAAGAATTACCAGACATTACATCGTCAACAACAATTAAAGCGTTTAAGGAGTACATGAGTACGTGGGGAATTCCACATAAACTAGTAACCGACAACGGGCCCAGTTTTTGTTCTGAGGTTTTTAGGCAGTTTATCGAAAGGTATGGTATCCACCATGTAAGAATAGCTCCGTATCATCCAGCATCAAATGGTGCAGCCGAAAATGCGGTGAAAAATTTTAAAAAGAAATTCAAAATTTTAAGAGATGCTGGAGAGACAAAAAATGATGCGATACTTACCTTTCTGTTTCATTACAGAGCAACGCCTCATAGTACCACAAATTGTAGCCCGGCAGAATTGCAAATTGGCAGAAAATTGCGTACAAGACCAGATCTGGTTAGACCAGATCTTAAAAAATTCGTAGAAAATAAACAATTCAATCAAAAAATATCATTTCCAGGAAACAGGAAATTCGTAACTAATGAAGACAATGTTATAATGATGAAAAATTATGCTAAAAACAACTGGGAAACGGCTCGAGTTATTAAAAATTATCTCCTGTTACATATACAGTAGAATCGAGTGACAAGAAGTTGCATAAGCGCCATGCAGATCAATTAAAAAATTGTAATATTGAATTGGCAGAAAATAATATAGAGGATGCGTTAAAGGAAAAGACAGAAGTACAAAATGAAGAAAAAAATTCAGCACTAAATGCAGAATTAAATGAAATGGATAAAACTCTTAAGCCCCTGCTGGCAAAGCCAAAACAAGTTATACCTGAAAAAATAAACGAGCAAACGTTGCGTAGGTCAACGAGAATCCGTAAACCGAGACAGATCTTAGATCTATAAATGCGAGGAATATTCATTCCTAGATTAAATTGAATATGGTCGAAATTTATAAGATCATAAATATAAAAACTTGTGTTTAAGCATTGTAATACGCGGAAAAAGAATTGTTATTCCATGTCGACGTTGTAAAAAAAAAAAAATGTATCTATAAGATAAAGATGAAAAAGGTATATTGATTTTAAGAACAAAAGGAAAACCAAAAATCTGGTAAGGAGGATTGTGGTGTTTATAATTGATCACTTAAGTGACTGGACAGTGCTGCCCTCTAAAACCCTCGAATCGTACCCCCTCCCCTCGCTAGTGTTAGCGGTTACTCCAAAAGGTTTAAATACTACATCTTTGTCGAGCTGTTCAGCAGTATTCGCAAAGTCGTACTCCCATTGACTCTTGTAAACTAATAATAAATAATACGTGTTAAAAGAGAACGATAATTATTTATTAAAACCAAAACTCGGACATCACAGGGGTTCCATCACGTAAATGTGGCTAACGATTCAATTAAATATACCGCGTTTGTTACTCCCCTGGGCCAATACGAATACATGAGAATGCCCTTTGGGCTTAAAGGGGCGCCGAGTATGTTTCAGCGGTGGATTAATCAAGTATTACAAATGTTCATAGATCGAGGCGACGTAATTGCGCATCTCGATGATTTTATGATTGCAACGGAATCTCTTGAGAAAAATTTGAGCATACTTGAAGATATTCTTGAAACGCTTGCGAATAATAATTCTTATTCACCGAGGTTGAATATTTGGCCTACCGAGGATCAAACGAGGGGATTAGACCGACGAACGACGGAATTTCCGCCATTCAAAAATATCCAGTACCGCGAGATAGTCGAAGTGTCAGAAGCTTTTTGGGGATGGCTTCATACTTTAGGAAGTTTATCGAGGGTTTTTCGTTGATAGCAAAACCCCTGCACGAACTCTGTAAAAAAAATATAACGTATCAATTTGGGGAAAACGCGTTAAAGGCGTTCGAGGTGTTAAAAAGCAAACTCGTTCAAGCACTCGTTTTGGCAATTTATAATCCACGCGACGAAACTGAACTACATTGTGATGGTAGTTCTCGGGGCTATGGCAGCCCCCTACTTCAGCGAAAATCGGACAATAATCTTCATGCTGTGTTCTATTTCTCGAAGCTTACGAGTAAAGTCGAAGCTAAATACCATGGCTTCGAATTGGAGACCCTTGCTATTATTTACTCGCTACGAAGGTTTCGAGTTTATTTGCACGGAATTAAGTTCAAAATTGTAACGGATTGTAATTCCCTGAAATTGACTCTTAATAAAAAAAAGATTAACCAAAGAATCGCTCGATGGGCACTAGAGTTAGAAAACTTTGATTACGAAGTCGAACATCGCTCGGGAAATAGAATGCAGCATGTGGATGCACTCAGCCGGTCGACAAACGTGTTAGTAGTTGAAGATAATCCGTTTGAGACCAATCTCGATGTGAGCCAAGGGCGTGACCCGGTCATCAAAGACTTGAAAGAGTCGTTAGAAAAAACTGAACATCAGTATTTTCAAAAGCGAAATGGCCTAGTGTACCGCAAAGAAGGTCAAGACTTAATGTTTTATGTCCCCCAAGGAATGATTACGCACGTTATACGAAAATGCCACGACGAGATGGGACATTTATGAGTAGAAAAAATGTGTGGCGCGATAAAGTCCACCTATTGGTTCCCAAAGATGAAAGAAAAAGTTAAAGCTCACATTCAGGATTACCCAAGTGTATTGCTTTTAACCCTGTTACGGGAAAGGCTGGGGGTTTTTTACACAGCATTCCGAAGGGTAATGTACCATTTATGACAGTGCACATCGACTATTATGGACCAATTGAAAAAGAACGATTGATCAAACGTCACATCCTCGTCGTGGTGGATTCGTTCACGAAATTTGTGAAACTGTACGCGACCAAAACCACATCGACTATCGAGATGATCGAATGTTTAAAACGATTTTTTACTAACTACAGTAGGCCAAAATGCATTGTTTCTGATCGTGGAACGAGTTTCACGTCCCACGAATTCGGCGAGTTCATGAAAGAGAATAACATTAAGCATATTGAGATCGCAACTGCGTCTCCACAGGCTAATGGACAGGTCGAACGTGTAAATCGTGTGTTAGGACCAGAGATCGGCGAAATAAAAATTATTATTAAATAGTTTAAAGTAACGTATAAATGGTAGTAGAAGAAAATCCGAATGACGATTACTAAGAAAATGAAAAATGAGCTGAGCTGTATTAAATATATGCCGAAAATGAAAAATATGAAATAAATTATTATCGATGATCGTTCAAATGATAATTAGAACAAAAAACATTACAAATTGACACAAAAATGGATAATCGAATGGGAAAAAAAATTGATTAGCCAAATGATGGATAAGATCTGAAAAATACTAGCGAATCAAAAAAAAAAAAGAATCATAAAAACGTACATTTAAAATCTTCAAAAATTATGAAATGGTGATCAGCAATTTCATATTCCCCGAGAAATATCAATGAGAGGAAAAAAAATTCCAATAATTGAAAGAAATAAATGAAACAATAATTTTTTACAATAATCAAGAAAAAAAAATGAAAGAGTAAATATTTCCCAATAATGAGCCAAAAAAAATTCGAAAAAAAACTTTTATCAATAAATGAAAAAAAAAAAATTGAAACAAAATTTTTTCCCAATAATCAAGGGAAAAAAATGAGAGAGCAAATATTTCCCAATAATGAGCCAAAAAAAATTAGAAAAGAAACTTTTATCAATAGATGAAAAAAAAAAAATTAAAACAAAATTTTTTCCCAATAATCAAGAAAAAAAATGAGAGAACAAGATTTTCGCATAAATGGATTAAAAAAAAAAATGAAAGAAAAATAATTCACAATAATCAAAATAAAATAATTAGAGAAAAATTATTTTTTCGTAAAATAAACAAAAAAAATGGGAAGTGTCAAAACTATGTGTAGTACACAGTGTGTCAAAACTATGAGCTTGAGTCCTGGTGAGAAGGCTCTCGAGTCGCTCGGTGTGACCGACACTCTTGGAGACGTGATTTTGGTACATCACGTTACTCACAATCTCGACCGCGCCACGCGGGAGGGATGGGAAACTTCTCTGGGTGCCTCAACCGAGTACCCGTCATTCGCTCGCCTGGAGGAATTTGTCAACACGAGGGCTCGCGCACTCGAGCGCATTGAGGCCACCTCGAACTCATCGCCGCACTCATCCAATGCCGCTCCAAAAAAGTCCTCATCAGCTCATCAGGCGAGCAACTCTCAACGCACTCATCAGGACTCAAGCCCATACGAGTGTGATTGCTGCAATGGCAAGCACTTCGTAGTGATGTGTCCAAAGTTCCGCAATCTCGACATACCAGCGCTTCGAAAGCTACCCACCACCAACAGACTATGCTTCAATTGCTTAGGCCGGCACAACGCAAGCTCATGTCGGTCAGCAAAGGGATGCAAGCACTGTGGTGCCAAACACCACACCATGCTGCATGAAGCCACCTCACGTCAACCAACGACGAACTCATCAAAGGACGAGCCAACCCCGTCAACCTCATCAGGCACTCACTATGAAGTTGGTGCAATCGTCAACTCATCTTTCGCTCCCAGCACTCATCCAACAACGCTGCTTGCCACAGCAATTGCCAAAGTTCACTCAGCACTCAGCACTCATCATGTTCGCATACTCATCGATCCAGGCTCTGAGCTCACGTTCGCCTCAGAGCAACTCATCAAATCACTCAACGTTCGTCGCTCGCACTCATCAATTCCAATTACAGGTATTGGAGGAAGGAAAGCAACTCAAACACGAGGCATCGTGCCACTGACGTTGTGCTCAACTCAATCAAACACCTCTGTCAACATACAAGCACACGTCCTCCAAACTGTGTCGTCAATTCTACCATCTTTCGAGGCCCGCAATCAAACCTGGCCTCATCTCACCAATTTAAGATTAGCCGATCCCGACTTCTTAACTCCACGCCCAATTGACGTCATTCTTGGTGCAGACTCATATGGACAAATCATCAAGCCTAATCTCATTAAACATTCACCTTCTATGCCAATAGCTCAATTGTCCATTTTCGGCTGGCTCATCTTGGGACCAGTAAACTCAACAACGTCATCTTCACTCACAGCGTTTCACGCCAAGGCCCAAACCGACAACACCGACCTACAGGAACTCCTCACCAAATTCTGGATTCAAGAGGAATTACCAACTGACGCTACAAACACCTTCACCCCTGAAGAACAAGAGTGCGAGGATCACTTTCGCACAACTCATTCGCGTGACTCCACCGGTCGGTATGTCGTTCGAATCCCGCTCAAGTCGCCACGCAATTTACTGGGCAACTCACACGCCAGAGCTCATCATTGTTTACAACGAATGCTCAAGAAGCTTCAGCGGGACGATACACTCAATGGACTCTACACAAAATTCATGCGGGAGTACGAAGATCTAGGTCATATGATCCGTGCATCAGGACACTCATCAAGAACAACTCATCACCGTAAGTCCGCTGTTGACGGTGTCTCCGGTGGGATGACCTTGGCACCAGATGCCTCAAAAACATCTGGAGGGTCGAGGGTCTCACTCGGTGGCTCGTCAGCACGGACAGAACCGGTGTACTACTTACCTCATCATGGTGTTCTCAAGCCTGATAGCACTACAACAAAACTTCGTGTAGTCTTCAACGGTTCGAGCTCAACAACATCCGGGCTCTCCGTCAACGATCTCATGCACACTGGGCCGAATCTGTTATTAGAAATATCAGATGTTCTCACCTGGATACGCCATCATCGACACATCTCTGCCACGGACATCACAAAGATGTATCGCCAGGTAAAAATTCACAAGGAAGACTGGGACCTCCAACGTATTTTGTGGATCGACGACGAACTCAATGAGGTTCCATATCAACTCACCACTGTCACCTACGGAACCAAAGCTGCGCCATATCTCGCTGTACGAGCACTCATGCAGCTGGTCAAGGATGAAGGACACCGCTTTCCATTGGCGGTGCCCTCACTTACACACGGCCGATATGTCGACGACATTTTCGGTGGCGCTGACTCAATTGACCAACTCATAAAAATCGCTCAAGATCTTAGGAGCTTGTGCGATGCGGGAGGATTTCCGTTGGCCAAATGGCAAGCCACGGATCAAGCCCTTCTCACGGCAATTTCATCAAACCAGGAGCCCCCAAAGACCATCTCATTCGACGATTGCTCAACCAAAATTCTCGGAATCAAATGGCTCCCACGAGCCGATGTCTTCGCATTCACGGCAAAACTCAAGGACCACTCACAACCAATCACGAAGCGTCTCATCTTATCTGAGGTAGCACAGATATTCGATCCACTCGGCTTCATCTCACCGGTCACAATCAGAGCAAAGGTACTCCTCCAAGAACTCTGGTTACAAAAAATCAATTGGGATGAACCCCTACCATCACATATCAACACAAGATGGTCTCTCATCAGAGAAGATCTCAAAAACTTGGCCAAGATCTCAATCCCCAGGTGGTTCAACACCTGGAATGACTCAACAGTTGAACTTCATGGCTTCTCTGACGCCTCTCAGCTCGCGATGTCAGCTGTTGTCTACATCGTTGCCCACTCATCGTCCACAGGCGCCAAATCATCTCTCGTTTGCGCAAAGACCAGAGTAGCTCCAATCAAACAACTCACAATCCCGAGGTTAGAACTCTCAGCAGCGCTGCTACTCTCAAAACTCATTAAGCATGCCCAGGCTACAATCCAGCTACCAATCGCATCAACTCATTTGTGGACGGACTCTTAAGTTGCACTCACGTGGATCAAATCGCCCGCTTCACGCTGGAAGGACTACGTCAGGAACAGAGTAACTCTAATTCAAGAACTCACGCCTCACGCTCATTGGAGACACGTTCCTGGCGCGTCCAACCCAGCTGATGGCCCGTCACGAGGCCTCACTACTCAACAACTCAAAGATCACTCACTATGGCGGACGGGACCACCATGGATGACCAAACCAATGTCGTCCTGGCCACGACAAATACCATCCTCGGTTGACCTCAGTGCACATGAGGCTCGCCAAGGAATGGCACTCTTTGTGGCCACGCCCAAGATCGAGTATCACTGGGATCTCATCTACCGCTACTCAACCCTCTCAAAACTCATCCGAATCACCTCTCTGTGCTCCAAATTTATTGCAAGAATGAGGAGACAGAGCGACTCACCACTCATCTCAAGAGACGAAATGGAGGCTGCGAGGATTTTCTGGATCAAGGCCACTCAAGCAGCATACTTCTCACACGAACTACGGTCGTTGAAGTCCAACATCATGCCGCCAACTACGCACGTCTCCTCTCGATTGACCGCCTTCCTTGATCACGAAGGTGTGATTCGAGTTGGAGGACGGCTCAACATGTCATCACTCAACCTGGAAACCAAGCATCCTGCCATCTTGCCACGCCACTCACGCTTGTCAGCACTCATAATCGATCACTCGCACCGACGCACTCTGCATGGAGGCACGCAACTCACCCTGGCAGACACTCGCCAGGCTTATTGGATTCTCGGAGGCAGAGCTCCAGTAAAAACTCACATCCTTCGTGCACAACAGCTTATGGGTCAATTGCCAATGGCGCGTGTCACCCCATCACGACCATTCACTCATACGGGCGTCGATTATGCAGGACCACTCACCATCAAGACCTGGAAGGGCCGTGGGGCAAAGACAACCAAGGGTTGGATCTGTGTCTTTGTTTGCCTCACCACATCAGCTGTTCATCTTGAAGCAGTCAGTGACTACTCAACTGACGGGTTCATTGCGACCTATCGCCGCTTCATCTCAAGACGAGGCATTCCAGGCAAACTCTACTCAGACTGCGGTACCAACTTCCTAGGCGCCGACAAAATCCTGAGACGCATGTTCATTCAAAGCACTCACGAACATCGCGAGATCGCCGCTGCTCTCTCGGTAGACAGCACTCAGTGGCTCTTTAACCCACCAGCAGCACCTCACATGGGCGGCAAGTGGGAAGCAGTTGTCAAATCAACCAAACATCATCTCAGACGCACAGTGGGTGAAACTGTGCTGACCTTCGAGGAACTCACGACACTGCTTTCACAAATTGAAGCTGTCTTGAACTCACGACTACTCGAGCCACTCAGCGACGATCCCGAGGACGTAACCGCTCTCACTCCAGGTCATTTTCTGACTGGAGATGCTCTGTCGAGTCTACCAGAACCATCGCTGGCTCACTTAAACATCACTCACCTCTCAAGGTGGCAACTCATTCAGCAGAAGCTTCAAAGTTTCTGGACTCACTGGACAGCTCACTACCTTCAAAGGCAGCAGTCCATCTCAAAATGGCACCACCCATCCAACAGCCTCAAGGTCGGATCTCTAGTGCTCATCACCGATGAGCGATTCCCACCAAGCAAATGGCCTTTGGCCAGAATCACCGCTCTACACCCAGGTGCCGACGGACTCACGAGAGTAGTCACCCTCAAGACCGCCACCTCGACAATCACAAGGCCGATCTCAAAGCTCGCGCCGCTACCAACTCATCAGGATGACACACTCAAACTGGAACATCATCGCCAAGGCGCTGATGGCGGGAGAAATGTTTGAGAACTCGTTGCTCGTCCATCGGCGAGGCGAGCTTTCAAACTGACCACTCGCGGCAGCACCTCGTGGGCACTCTCGCTGATCGCAGAGCCGTTGCGCTCGACAAAGAGATCGAACGCCACGTGCCGGCTGACCAACGGGAACGGCCATCTTTTGTCTTGTACACGTTGTACTGTTCATATCGCGCTTCTCATTATCTCAGTTTTTCTCATACTTTACGGCTCACTCATTGTTCATCTCATTTGATATTGATTCTCAAGATCATTTGTCACTCATTTAGTGATCGATCCACGCGGGGACGATTTGCATAAGTATAAAAAAGGTGCATCAACATTTGTAATTTCTCATCTCAACTCGTGGTCGTGCCGACAGCACGTGTAACGGTTATCACGGGGCAACTCGAGCACTCGTGCGGTATATTAATATAATTGCTACACGAATCAGTCTGCTCATTCGTATTTATCATAGTGAAACTCATTCATTTCAATCATTATCAGTGAACTCATCGAACCCATGGTATTGTAATTTAAGTAAATAAAATAAGTGTTACAACGATAATCAACGTCGTCCACGTGTCCATTATTTCGTGTCTCCATCTTTGTCGCTATCAATCCATCCCGGCATTAATACACGCACTTTCTCAAACAAGACTAATAAATAAGGGAAAGAGACAAATAAATAAAACACAACAACAAATGAATGTGGTAATGTTTGCACCAACATTGCATTTTAATTATCAAAGAATTATTGAAAAAAAAAAAGCATTGTTTATTTGTGTTCTTTAAACGTTACGTTGCTTTATTGCTATATACTAGCGTTTGCTTTCATCAAAACGCGTACTTCGAAATTTTCGTCAGTCAGCCTGTTGAATTTTGGCACATTAAACATTGTCGCGTAGCTGAACAGCCGTTCAACCGGAGCAAACGATGGTAGAGGGGTGTTAAATTTCAGAAAAATCTGCTTCACAATGGGGTGCAGATTGAGCAGTTGAATGTCGGTCTTCATTGATCGCGAGTGAATCTTTCAAAGCCGCAAAAACATTTTCCTGTGCCAAAGAACTTAAACAGTGCAGCCATCTTAATTTGAAAGACGGGTGCGAAGCAGCCGCAACTGCACTGACGCGGCCTTCTTCTGTTACGTCAAAGAAATTTCGAAATCAATTCTCTAAGCCCCCGATGAGTGTGGTCACCAAACCGTCGCACCATTCTAAATTGGTGAGACAATTTTTCAATTTATTCCTTACGGATATTAGTGTCGGGAGTAAATATCCATAGGAGCACAATTTTTCTCCTTGCAGAATGTCGAGCGCTTCGGCTATTGGTCGATTGCATCGAATATACTCCTTCATGAATCTGCAAAAAAAATGTGTGAGGAATAGCATTTAGTCCCATTGAAGCATTTCTCTAGAGTATGTTTGAAAAATTTACGGATGCATTGACGGAACTATTGTGAAACTACATGTCAAATTTCAGAGGGATTCACCGTTCCTATTCGAGATATTGGCAATCAAAGATTGCATAGTTTTACACGCGTTCTTATGAGGAGCAGTACAAATTTCACAGGATAACTCCGAAACGTTTCTACGGATTTTTTCTTTTACCGCCTTAATTACAGAGAAACATATGACGAAATTTATCGAGATAATCAGGAATTTGGGCCGTTTAGTTTCAAAGATATTGGGGTATAAAGTAGAATCTCTTCGCAATAGATGTGGAAAAGGTTGTTATTTTTCAAACTCTAAACTTCATATTAGAACAGTTCTTTTAAGTTTAAATTTTTCCACATTTCTACATGAAATAATGACTAACATTATTAGATCATTCCGCAAGTTATATCCAAGTTTTTGAAAACTAACTACAACGTACGTATTTGACGATTCGTTAATTACAAAATCTTTTTATTTTCCGTCTATAGCACATTATTTCTTACCTGAAATCCGTTTCCCGAAACAAATTACATATATCACTTTCGTGCGGGATCTGAATCAGTTTCTCTCTCAAGTTGAGAATTTGCTGAACTGCATCGTACAGTGAATTCCATCTCGTCACTATTGGTCGCTTAAGTGATTGCCCGAGATGCTTTTGTAGTTTTTCGTTTTGTTTAGGAGAAGCGGATAATCGCCACAAACTGTTACACTTCTCGATCATCTCATTGTAAGCTGACTGCAATCCTGGAAAAGCCTTGATCCCAGCAATAGCATCTTTCGTTGCTACTAGGTTGAGCGTGTGACTTGCACATCGGAAATGTTGTGGTAACACATGATCGTTGGGACTCGATCTCTCAATTGATTGTATTTCCGCATGATCTGCGTCAGATTCGGACTCTTCGTCGTTGAGAGTGGTCATAATGCCATCTTATAATTTATAACAATATCATTATATTGACATACGTTATCATTATGCAAGTATTAAGGGGTTTCACCAGGGCAAAAGGTCGATGCGTGCTCGGGAAGGTATCAGAAACGACAATTTAATTGTAAATATCTATGTTCTCTAATAATTACCATGAAAAAATGAGTCTCCATATCCAACTCCAAATTCGCGAAACGCTTTAACGAAATTTGACCCGTTGTCCGTGATGGTGGCAACCACTTTGCTATTATTAATATCGTATGTTGCATGAATTTTTCTGATCATTCGAGTGACTCTGTCGTACGAATGATTACCCGAAAATCGTCGACAAGCAATAGCGAATGATTGCCGTTCTAAATTAAGTTATCTCGTCAATCTATAATTCACAGAAAAAAAATACATATTAGACCTTTTGATTAATAATGCTCCAATAATACATATATCATTATAAGAGCTTCCTTTCGTGCAAAGTTAGCACTAATATGAGAAATGGAAAGAATATGAAAAATTATTTTGTATATTCAAGGTACTCGGATTTTCCATTTTTTACCTGTGCAGCAGTATACAGAGTTTTTGTTATAAAACGTGAGTCATTCATTAAACAATTGACTTAAAGATTATATGCTCAAATGTTGACATGACTTACCCAGTGAATAGTTATGCCCAAAAATCGACGGGTTCGCGATGACCAAACGTCCGCCGTTGTGCACACGTACTTGACCGTTGCCACTTTTGCTCTTATTTTTGAAATATTTTCTTCAAAAACTTCTTTAATTGTTCGAGCGACATTTCGAGCGGATAAATGTTGAAGGGATCTTCCGTTTTTTTTAATCTTCAAATCTATCAAATGTAAACATGTAATAGTATACAAAATACAAACATATAATAGAAATAGTCTCCAATAGAATGAAAGAAAATCTTTCTGTATTATCCCCACATGTCAGCCATATAACAAGGTTTCATGCTCATCTTTTTTTTT
>JACEOJ010005343.1:0-10930 GCA_013761285.1 Campoletis sonorensis | reverse complement strand
GAAGCGACTGCTCCATCAGCTTAACGATGCTCCTTTTTAAAATATATTTTCTTTGTTGCAACAATCTCGCGATATTACAAAGACAATTTTTCTTATAATACGAAAAAAGTTTATTAGAACCATTTGTATTTTTTATTACAGATGATCAAGTTGAAAAAAAAGCAAATCCACTAAGAGCGATGTGTGGAAATATTTCATCAAAGCAGACGCAACCTCTGCTCGCTGCGTACTTTGTACAAAAGTACTTAAGCATGCGGGTAATACGACAAATCTGCGCAATCATGTCACTAAAGTGCATGAGTTGACAGCTGCGAATGCAGACAAAGCAATCTCGTCATCAACTGCACGGAAGCGTCCTAGAATTGAGGAAGACGCAACCAACACGGACACTGAAGATGAGCCTGACAACGAGCAGCTTTGTCCAGTACCTCTGGAAAATCTGTCAATCCATCGACAAGCAAACTGAAAATTGCTCCGAGATTCAATCGCAAGGTAAGAAATCTCTAATATATTCTCGTTACAAGCAATTTGAACTGTCAAGACAGTGATAAAGCTGCACTTCAATTGTATAATCCAAAAGCCTAAATTTTGTTTTTATATCTTGATGCAGCAATTCAACACTTTTACAATCAGCAATTCACATTGATTCGAACAAAAGAATTCAGAAAATCGTTCATAGTTTTCGATATATAAGATTCTATTGTAAATAATCTTTTTACGATTTTTTAACGTGGTTTCCATAACAATGTACATATTTTAAGGTCAGAAACACTATAAAAAAATATACTAATACGATGAACAGTATCCTTTTATTACTTTTTCCATTGAAAATAATGATAGCTTGTTAAAAAGACGTTTCGGATGCCAAGAAGAAATATCTTCACATTATTATTTATGTCTGTACACGTTATTGTTCTTTCAGCTCCAAACAAGAGAAACCAAGATCACCGCGTCGTTCACGAGAATGAATTCTTTTTTAGGTGGGTAACGAAATGTATCTTAATCGATAATTAACGTAATATACAGACTTTTGGTAATATTTTTCAATTCTTGTGTTCATAGATGGAGGTTCTGCTGCAAATAAGTTGACGAACTCCATTCTCTTCATGATAGCGACAGAAAATCTTCCCTTATCCATTGTGGAAGGAAAGGGGTTCAAGCGTCTTCTAAACACGGCAGCGCCATTGTACAAGGTTCCGAGCAGAAGAACCATCGACTAATAATCGAAGAAACTCGACTAATGGACGCTAAGTATGAAATTCTCAAGGAGAATTTTATGAAAACTCTCAAACCCGATTTTACGTATACATTAACGTGTGATATTTGGACTGATGTGAGCAACCAGAGCTACCTTGGCGTTACGATCCATTTTTTAAAGAATGAGCTTGAATTAACGAATGCAACAATCGGCGTGTTCCCTCTGTCACAAAATCACACTGCGAAGTACATTGGAGAACAACTGGTGGCGGTAATTGAATCATTCGAAATAAATTCCTCAAATATCGTGGCCTTTGTCACCGACAGTGCTTCGAACATGGTGAAAGCCATATCTGATGAATTCCGAGGAGGTAGACACTTGCCATGCATCGCACACTCTCTATCGCACTTGGTGCCTGACGCGTTAAAATCAAGCCCCCGTATCGTGGAAATTATTACCCGGGTAAAATCTATCGTGACTTTAAGGGAGCTTTCCAGTGTCAAATTTTCAGAGAATCGATTTTTTTTTTTGCTTCATCGAATAGTATACACTCTTCCGAATATTCCCTGAAATTTTCATACCGAAATTCAGATTATTTCGGTTACTGAAAGCATTTCTTGGAAGAAGGCAACGGAGCGCTAGAGCGGCGCTCTTCAGGAACTGTTGAAGTGCAAAAAGTGTAATAGCGACGTGAAGTTTTTTAGAAATCGATTCGCGGATTGGGCTTCAAAATTTGTGTTCAGTGTTCGTGTCCAGATCCGGCCGAGATAGATTCTTGTCCTTTGCCGTAAGTAAACGATTCATCTAAAATTTCCTCACTTGAAACTTTGAACGCGTTTTTCTCGAAACAGCATTTTTCAAAACGGTGTCCAACTTGGAGGGCAGAGTTTTAAAGCTATCGAGTTGAATTTTTGACACAATATTCTTAACGTCATTGTTTATCGTGCTATGGAAGCTTTTTTTTTTTGACATCTTCCTATTTTTTTGTAAAAAAAACTTGCCAAAAAAAATGCTAAAATCGATACTCTTTGTTCAAACCGGCGCTATTTTTGCAAAAAAAAAAAAAAAAAAGCCTCCATAGCACGAAAGCCAATTATATACCGATCAATAATATTTTTGTGTTTTATGTTTCAGATCATAATTGTGACCCCCAACGTGGACACCAGATACAAGTGCATTTTCTGCAACAATTGTTTAATTATTTTTATAGATATTAATTAATAAAGAAATCGATCGTCAAAAAATTCTTTTGTATTCTTCAATACCCAATTAACACACAAAAAAAACCAGATCTATTACATTATTTTTTCTTTAAAAAAAAAAATCGCGAAAAACAGTGATTTTTCGGGCTGTCACACTGGAAAGCTCCCTTAACGAAACGGAGCGTCGTAGCAGCCGACGAGCTAAAGCGATTACAGATTCGCGACGGAAAAACAGAGAGTACGGTATTGAAATTCAAACAAGATGTACCTACGCGTTGGAATTCCATGTATTATATGCTTGAGCGATTTTTGCTCCTTAAAGATTACGTTTATCCCGTACTTTTAACGTGCAAGTCGTTTCCAGAAATTTCTTCTCGCGAGCAAATCGACATTTTAGAAGATACTGTAAGAGTCTTAGGTCCGGTTGAATTCGTCACAACAGAAATAAGCGGAGACTCATATGATACTGCCAGCTTAGTTATTCCGCTTGTCCACTGCATGAAAGCCACTATATAGAAAGTTGTGTTGCTTTGACTGTAGAAGGGAATGAACTCCGAGACAATTTGTTATCCGAAATTGATAAGCGTTTCAAAGAAGTCGAGTCCTATCGCAATTTGGCAGTCGCAACTATTCTTGACCCTCGTTTCAAAAGAATGCATTTTCAGTCACAAAGAGCTACTTCTGATGCTGTGACGTATATTAACAGTAAGGTGAAAGAAATCAACGCTAAAAAAACGGAGACCAAGGATAATGTAGACTATTTGGAGCCACAAACAAATAAGAACGAAGAATTCAATGTTTGGACAGTTCACGATAATTTACTTAAATCGAGTCCTTTACCTGAGGTCGAGTAATCTATTGGTCTAACGCTCGAATTACGGCAATACTTGAGTCAAGAACTTATATCGCGGAGCCAAAATCCTTTCGAGCACTGGCAAACTCTTAAACCCGCTTTTCCAGCACTTTTCGAACTCGCTATGCGCTATTTACCGATAGTTGCCACCTCTGTACCCTCCGAGCCCGTTTTTTCAAAAGCCGGCATTATAAAATCCGACTTAAGAAGCAGACTCACTGGGAAAAGGTTGAACAGTTTACTCTTTTTGGGTTCTCTCGATAAGAAAAACTGGGAACTTGACTCGTAAAAAACCAAAATAGCTTCTGCTTTGACCATTTTATTTAAAAAGTCACAACTTCTTTCCTTTTTTTAGTAATTTATACTTTTTAAATTTGATTCAATATACGTAATTGCTAGTCTCGAAATGTGATCGATTATTAAATTTTCAAAACTGCCCATTTCTTAAGACGAAATTACATTCACGGACGGGAAAAATTAAGGCTAAAAATGGTTAAAAAGATTGTTATCTAAATTATACGGTAATAATAGTACGGTAATAGTAATAATTTTACGGCATAAATACGGTACGAAAAACGGTGAACTTTAAAAAAAAACACACCTTTTCTGTCCTCACCTTTTATATTTTTTATCCTCATGTGTATCGGTGTATATTATGCATGCTGTATATGTTGAGAAGTAGATTTATGATTTTTTATCTACAAAAATGGTTATTGGGAACCTTGTTTGAATCGCTTAGGCCAAAAAACGGAAAACTAGACTTTTAAGAAAATAATTATTTTTTAACAACCTTTTAATTTTTCATCCTCGTGTGTTTATGAGAAAATGTAATGGTAAATGCTATTCCTGCGTTTCATTAAATGCTTCTAGAACCCGATTAGCGTGTGAACCTTATTTCCCTCACTTTTTACCCGGTTTGAATTGTTTGCAATATTTGTTCGGTGCTTTTAGCGGGTAAGCGATTATTTTATTATTTTACTCTGCTCAATTATTATGCCGGTCTGCAAATCTGATATCTGAATGGGTTTTTTTTTCGTTTCAGAGGTTTTCAGCAATAAAAATAATGACGCAACTCCACGACACTCTTCAAAGGCAAATCGACAAATAAAGAATTATAATTGCTTAATGTTTTTGTAATGATTACACTGTCAGCGTAATTCACCCGACATAAATTCATGGAGAACTCATCTTAAATCAATGAAATTCTGTTAATAATAAATATATATCAACAGTCACAAAAGCATTGGGGTATTTGCATCTAAAAACGATTCGTCCGTCGTGTTCTTTCTTCGTACTTTCCACAGCAAACTATCATCAAGAGACTCAGTAGAGTCTCAGGATAAGTAGTACATTTGAAGCAGCTCTGACGTCTGCTGGCTCACGATGGTCATTGATGGTTTTTTTCTTAGGATCCCAATAAGATATATAAAGTTTTTTCTCTCTATTTTTCATTCGGAGTATAGTTATTTTATGGAACGAACTTCCTTTTCGCTGGTAGTCATTTTATAGAAACAATCTTCTTTTCCCTAGCTCGTTCTTGCCAATTATTGCAAAATTTTATTTTTTCTGTTCGTAAACTAGATTTCTGACTTGAAAGTACATTTTTAATTGGATAATAATCGATTAATTTTTCGAAGTTTTTCTTTCAAATAATCGATTTTTTTGTTTCTTCGTTCAAAAACAATCGATTGTGTGAAATCGATTATTCAGGTAATCGATTGTTTAATAATCGATTTTTTTCAAGACATCGCCCATCTCTATACAATATTAACTTTGGCCTTCCGGCAATGTTTATTCTAAGAGAGTAAATATTCTCATCGATGAGACGCATTAAAAGTTTGTATCAAATTTTTTCCTGCATCAAACACACCGCAGGCTGTAGTCAACTGTCTTGTGGTTCTTCGCTTTGTCCATTCAGTCTAAATGAAACTGGTGAAGCTAACGCAATGAACCATTCACTATTCTTAATGAATGCATTAAAAATATTTTCTCTTTCGCATAAGAGATAATAGTTGGGAGATGAAGTGCAACGGCAATGCTGTTTCCTTCTCAAATAATTGTTACGAATTTTCATTGTTTGCTAAGAGTACATTTTTATTGTAAATTCTTTGCTAAAGAACAATAGTATAATGGTTCATAAATTTAGGGAGACCGGTTGGTCTAGTGGATGAGGGCTCGGACTCGCAACTCGAGGGTCCCGGGTTCGATTCCCATACCGAACACCACTGAAAAATGAAATTTTTTTCAAGTGTTCCTATACCGCAATCCCCAGTCTATACCTCTCTGTGATGCCTGAGCGGTCGGTGCACGGCTCCGGGTGCCTCCCGTGGACGGTTCTCATCATGCGGATGGTGTCCCCCGTGGACGGTTCTCATCATGCGGATGGTGTCCCCCTAGCCGTGTACTGGCTGGCTCATTGTATCACAGCTGAGGAGGTTCCTGCCTGAGACACCTCTGGTAGCCGTGTTGGAGCGTGCTCACATTGCTACCCGAGGATGTACAGGTAGAGACTGTGACTGACTGTATCGGCAAGGTTTTCTGCAGTTTCCATTCGCCCTCGGCGAATGTGATACAGTAAGGGGGTAAGACGGCTGCAGCCACAATTGGAGAAAGAAAAAAACCTCAGAAAAAAGGGAAGTGTGGTGCCTTGGTAAAGGCGGAGTAAGAGGGAGCCTCGGAAAAAGGAGGACAGGTAGTAAGGAAGGCGCGGTAAAAGAGGCATGGAAATACGTAAAAACCCGCAAGGGTATACGTTAGGAACAACCAAAAAAATGGTTCATAAATTTACAAAGATCAAATTACATTTGCCATTCAATAGTTCAAAGTAAAACTGTATTCTGTGGACAATATACTTTTCACTTTCCCCAAGAAAAAAAAAACAAGGAAACAGACTCGATTAACCTATCATATATTATAAATAAAGAACAGAGTCAAAATTAGAATTGGAAATGAGATTTATATTTTTAAGCAAAAACCATAAAATTATAAATAAAGTGAAAATAAGAATTCATTCATGGTATATCAGGTGGCATAATAGCAGAAACCATCATTTTCTTCGGACCAATCAATGTATTCTTTTATTCAAGTTTTGAAAAACATGCTCTATTGCTCTCTTACATAATTAAATGTGCATTTTCATCCACTCATCATCTGTCCAAGCTGATAAGATAACTTTATGATAGATAGATGGAATTTTACATGCATACCCTTATCGGGTTTTGACATGGTGGTACTCTCTCACTCTGCTCTTTGTTCCCTCACTTTTTCTCTTTCTCCACTCTTCGTTCCCACACTTTCTCCACAATTCCATATTACCACCTGGACCTACATGTTTACGTGGATTCCGAACCACAGAGAGAACAGTTTTATTTAGACACTTAGAAAAAATCCATTGGTGTCGGCTGGGAGCGAACCCGGGCTCACCGGATGTGAGCCGGGCGCGTTACCACTATGCCACTGCCTCTCAAGATAACTTTATGTTATTCAATATAAATGGGCCCAGAATATTGCAAAAGGTAATCTGCGTGGAAGCAGAAATCTTGATTTGCTTAAGCCGATCGAGGCAATTTTATTATAAAAAACAACAAAAAATTGCTAAAAGTCTGTTATTGTTTACAGACAGTTTTATTTTCTATCGATTAATTGATTTCGCGCATTGAAGTTGCATTTTCATTCTAAAATTGAAATTCGGGGTCAACATTTTTATTCAAATAATCAAAATAAAAAATTTTCCCTTCAATTCTAGAAATTACAATTTTTATTTTTATTTTTGCCATTAGAGGAATGGAATTTTTTTGCAAATGGATTAATTTGGAATCCGAACTTCAATTCAAGTATCCAAAAATACTTGAATTGAAATTTGCATTTTAAATTAGTTAGAGTATTAGTAAAATTAGTAGTATTTTAAATTAGTCATACATAATTTAAATACTTCTGATTTCTATTCAGAAATAAAATATTTAGTTGATAATTCGAAGTACCCGAAATTTAAAACAGAAATCAACATGATAAAAATAATTTCAGTACCCCAAACTTTCGTTGGGAAATTGGTATTTGGTATATTAATTGAATGACTTTCAATTCCGAATCGAGATCTAAAACTTATTACATAATTCCAATCGCGACAAAATTTAACTCGCGAATTTGGTACTTTAATTTAACTACTTTAAATCTTGATTCAGGATTTGAAATTTGATACATTCTTTATTAGGACAGATCTTTATGTACCGTAAATGGTACATATCTTTATGTACCGCAATTGGTATATATCTTTATGTACCGTAAAGTTTAATTTGGAAATGGAAGTTTAGTGAATGATTTAAGGTACCCCTTTGCCCTACGGGAATTCGAATTTGGTACATACTTTCATTACTCTGAACTTTTATTCGAGAATCGGAATCAGGTAGATAATTGGAATAACTTGCAGTTCTATATCGATGATTTGAATTAATTACATAATTTTGATACCCCGGATTGTTATTTACAAAATAAGATTAGGTACATGATTTTGTTGTATGCCGTTTTTTTTTTATTTCGCGTACAATTTTTCCGTTCACGATCCCTTTTTCCCCAAATAATCAGCAATAATGAGATTATTTATTTATTTTTCTTCAACCAAGCTGTAATACTTACTATAATCGAAATTGCTTAGTAAAATAGTATGAACTTTGTTCCTGATCATTGTTCTTATATTTGGAGGCTTCCGAAAATTGCCCAAATGATTCGTAAACGAATTCTTTATCTTTTGTAAAAACGGGTTCGGAGAGGTTAGTCATATAGCTAACTTCAATGAACGAACAATTACTAATTGCTTACAATCAACGTTGAAGTAACGTGATTCCGAATAAAACAATGAAGAGATTCGGTAGAGTCTCGGGACAAGTACATTTGGCATCTCTGTCTGTCGTCTGCTGGCCCGAGGCTCGTCCTTTACATCATGTCTGAACCACGGTCTTACAGTGAGTGACTCAACTCGGGACAACAGTGAGTGACGGTGGGGAGTGGATCAAATATTGAGGCAAAAACGTCGTTCTCGTTTTCGCCACATGCAGCGCTGCCACCTTGGGGTGAGCCAATCATGAATCAGATGCGAACAGCTGTGTAATGGTGCTGATTTTTCGGAATCAAGAATACTGAATAGTATTTTATGGAGCTATGCGAACGGAAAACGATTTAGTTTGGCACTACTAAACTCATCATGAGATTGACAAATATTTTTATTACAGCATAAAAATTGTTAAACGTTTATGCAAACATAATCTATAAATGTCAGGCGTAGGGCACACAACTTTTGCTACGGTATTATGGTTATCTCAATTATTTGTGGCATAGCACCGTGGTAGAGTTTTGTACTGTCACGCAGTCAGTACGAGTTCGAATCCTTTTTGGCGGTTGCTGTTTGGCAGCCATAGCATGCGCATCGTCGCTTGTGTATTGGCAGTCTCAGCCACCATATCTTCAGTCCGAAGTGCTTTATCTTTATAATAAGTTTACCACAGCCGGCCCAACGCCGCAGGGCATAGTGTTATTCTTTAATCTTAATTAATTATCTATACACTGACACTATAGTGCGTATAAAACTCTACATAACCTCTGGCGTCGCCGGGCAGCGCGCCCAGGCGCCAGCATCAAACATGGCCGCCGCCAGCAACAATCCCGCCAGCGTTCTGGATACGAATTCCTCTTCACAGTCAAACGACAATTTTGTTTCGCCCATCAACCCTCGTGGAACCAGATCAAAGAGCCTCAACTCTGTTCAATTAGACCGGCTATACAAAAATCTACAAAAAGAAAATAAAAAACCATCGTCGTCGAAAATTCCACCGAATCTTTCGGCAGTGCGCAAGCCCAAGCCACCGATGACACCGCATGAAGGTGTGAGTTCTCAACATGTGGCGACTCACAGCCAGCTTCTACGACTCTCCGCTACGCAGCACTTTCACGTTCAAACCTTTCTCGTGAACACATGGTTTGGGACACGTTTCTATATATAACAACTCACTAGACGCTCCTAACACCCAGCGCGTCTAGGGCACGGTACAGTCGGTTAGCTCTGATGAGTCTACGACTGTATCGGAGACGAAACGCTAAGATCCCCCGTGGTTAACTTTTACGCTACACTAGCGTAGGGGATCTTCCTTACCAACCATCGATCCTTCTTTACCAACGATCCTCGAGACAAGGTCCCTGAACTTAAACAACAAAACACATAGACTCGAGAGGTGTGCGCGCGGTCTGCCGACCCCGCACCTCTCGAGATTTCTACAAACAATCACTAGAGGAAGAATGCGAAAGTACTTCCTTTGCTCAAAAAAAATAAAAATCCCAACGAGCCAGCTAGTTACAGACCAATCAGCCTCACCCCCAACCTCAGCAAGGTATACGAGATCATTATTAAGGGGGGAAAGCACATTAGGAAGCGTATTCGCGGTGATACTTTAAGATTTTTTTTTCGTGGGTAAAATAAATTAGAATTCAATAAAGTTCTGACATCATCTTAATCATATTTCGATGAACTGTGATGAATTTTGAAAAATATTTTCAACCAATAATGACAGAGTTACGCCCTGAAGTCCGCTGACGGTCGTAGTCCAGAGTTTTTCGATTGCGGGACGTGTGGCCATTCCAATTTTTATCTGACATTCGAAAAGTTTTTATTTGTTACGTTCGGAGCGGAGCGAACGCGTCAAGTTATTCTACTTGTGTGAAGCACAAGCAGTTTTGAAATTTTAAGTTTATTATTTTTTTATGCGGGCAAGATCCGGTCCGTCCTATACAGGGCGTTACCAGGAATTTGGTGGGTCAGGAATTATATAATGACTTCAATCAGGAATTTTGTTATTCTAATAATATTCGTATTTATTTTGTATGGGCCAATATATAGTGAATCTGTAACGTGAAGACGTTCGGTCAGCTGTGGAAGACCTCTCGTATTCGCGCTACAGGGTGATACAAAAATACTCACAATTATTGGTTATTTCCACGACTCGTCGTCGAATATAACTTTGTTAACCTAGTCACTCTCACTCCTACACTCAGAACATACAATCGCACACTTACAATTTATACACTCTTATGACAATGTTCTTATATCTACACGACGCGATAGAGTTCGTGGCAAAACGTGAAACGTAATTAATTCTAGCGAGCACAGATTTGAAACCGCGACGCAACACACTTTTCAAGTGCCTTTTGATCCTTACGTCCTACTGGACGCTTTTTGTGAATCAGGGAGACGAGAAAAGATTTTAAGGTTACTAAGCGGATACTGGGCAAGGAGTTTTCTTAGAGAAGCTCTCGCTTTTAAGACTCGAAAAAGACTGAAGACTCCACTCCCGTATTTTGGTGAGCTCGCGAGTTCAGTCAGAATACGGGGGTAAATTTTGCTTGCCCATATCTCCTGTTAACCGCGAGAAAATGTGACATGAGACGTTCTCACGTCCGGTCAGCATTTTCACGCGGTTCGCTTAATTCGCGGTATCAAACTGGACTCTCGCGACTAGAAGCTCGGCGTAGAATTATACGCCGGATACGATCGCGAAAGTAATATGAGGAATAGCATCGGTGGGAAAGTTATTTGATCCAATTTATTGGATCCAATAACTTTTCTTAAAAATTGTTGAAAAAAAAAAAAAAAAAAAATGTTTATTTGATTGAGCAGAAACACGGAACGTGACA
>JACEOJ010005337.1:0-21667 GCA_013761285.1 Campoletis sonorensis | reverse complement strand
AAACGGCCTTTATGTGAAATTGTCTTTGGCTGAAATGCCACCCCACCAAAAGTAACAGGCACTCAAGGCAAAAGAGTTCTGGAGTGCGGAGGTGCGGTGCAGAGGGATGATGAACGTTAAGGGGGAGGGAACTCATGAGGGGCGGATTGGAGGAGGTGCACGAGCGAAAAGATTGGAGATGTAGGATGGGACTAGGATGGGAGAGAGAGAGAGAGAGAGAAGGGTAAAAGCAGTTTCACCGATTAAGATATGAATTCAATAGTATTGGTTATTCGCCAGACCTTTAAAAAAAAATTGATTCTCACAGGATTGTAACCATCGTTTTACCTACGTTTTCTAAACTTGTAATATAGTATTGAAAAAATTCCATGAAACAAATAGGTTGAGAGAATTGAGCGATTGGGCTGAAGATAATATTGTTAAATTATCTATCAGTTACGACGCTGGGTGGCAGAAGAAAGGGTGTGGTCGGTCGTACAACAGGATGTTGTACGGACATATCCGTACATAGTATGACAGGTACAGTAGAAAAATGAATTGTTATTATTAACATGATAATTAGTACTATGACGGATTAAGTCATTATTTCATTGATTTGGCTTTTCCAGGTCACGGTACTGCAATTGGATTCTACACGCGTAAAGTAATCGGTTATACGACCAGAAATAAGCGTTGTAGCTTGTGTGAACATCATAAGCGAGCAGTCGAGCAGTTCAATAATAACGAGGATGAGCAACCGATAGAAAAAAAGAACTACGACTGCCGAAAGAATTTCGAAGGCTCATCTAAAGCTAAGAGAGAAAGCTCTAAAGCTCTAAAGCTAAAGAAAGAGATTTTCTTGCAGAATCCTCATTTTGATGAAGCGAAGGTACAACTTGGAACGCTTAATGGTGATGATGATTCAAACACCTTGGCAACATTACGTAGTGGAGCGAATTATGAAATAGAAAAATGGAGTGACAAGAATCATGTAGTTTGTAAACTCAGCAAATGCTTATACGCAATCAAAGTATCAACACCCCTAATCAAGTACTTTAAATATTGCTTTGGTTGCGTGTTAGAAAAAATCGATAACAATGTTGAAGCAACAAGAAAGGGTATTTTAAACATTACTCCACATACATTTGATGATCATGCCAAATGTGGTGAATGGTGCAAATATGAAAGTGATCTAGACAACTAC
This sequence comes from Campoletis sonorensis, assembly GCA_013761285.1. Classification (NCBI taxonomy): domain Eukaryota; kingdom Metazoa; phylum Arthropoda; class Insecta; order Hymenoptera; family Ichneumonidae; genus Campoletis; species Campoletis sonorensis. Next base: position 20,484 of record JACEOJ010005337.1, on the reverse strand, counting down.
AAACATAAATTATTGCCTGGAGGCAAAGGACTCAGTGAAAAGGGGTAAAGACGTTAGACCCGGGTCCATTTGACCCGGGTTTAACGTCTTTACCCCTTTTGGTAGCCGAGGAACAAGCTGTTACTACCCTCGGGTCATTTTGACCCGTGGCGAAGCGAATTCCACCTACCGGTTGCCGACTACCATGTTTTCATTACGATTGAGTCCGATCGACCGGAATCAAACACCGCTACCGCTATTGATAGCCTAATAACGGGCGGTAGCTGCTATCGGCTCAAATTGTCCCAGGGCAAATTCTGCTACCATCGCTAGTAGCCGGGTAGACCACAGTTACACCCATTGGGTCCATTTGACCCGGTTCTAACGTCTTTACTCCTTTTAGTGGCCGAGGAACGAGCTGTTACTACCGTCGGGTCATTTTGACCCGGGGCGAAGCGAACTCCACCTACCGGTTGCCGAGTACTATGTCTTCATTACGATTGAATCTATTGGGGAGCAGTATGTTTATCGCGTTAGAGCAATCGAAGAGTGGGAGAGCGCCACGTGATTAGTCATGTAATAGAGCCTCGGGGCTTATCGGTATTCTTCGTTTTTCCTATAGGGTATCGGCGTCTCGCGAAGCGTCGCTCTACCGGCGTCTCTCGCCCCTTTCCACTTTATCGTCGATCACGGTGCTGCGCACATGGTGTAATAAATATTGGAGTAAATTAAAATATATTGAGTGATTAAAAATCGGAGTAAAATTTATTATTGGATCTGTTCGCCCAATCCTTTCCTCACAAGCCTCGCAATTATTAATTTAATAAAAGGTCTAATAGGTTATGGGCCCAGATCACGCGTGAGTGCGTAGCTGCTGTGAGGAAAGTTCTTTTGGAGGTCGTGGACACGTGGCGCAGGCGGTAGCCATTACGCGAGTGGTCAGACACCTGTGGAGTGAATCGGAGCGCGAGTGATTCGTAATCCGAAATGTCACAAGACATCTCAGCTCGGCACGTAAAGAAATTCGACGGAGTGAATTTTCAACAATGGAAATTTCAGCTCAGAGCGTTATTTATGGCCAACGAGATCGACGAAATTGTGGACGGGACGCGTGTTGCGCCGGATGATCGAACGACGCCTAAGGCGAAACAGTGGGTGCGCGACGACGCGAAGGCGAAATTCCTTGTCTCGTCAGCGCTCGAGCCGGCTCAGACGGAGCCGTTGCTCATTCCTATCAAGGAGGATCCCACGAAGGGAACTCAACGGTTCAAGGCAAGGCTGTGTGCGAGAGGATTCCAGCAGCGACACGGAGTGGACTACACGGTGACGTTCGCACCGGTAGTGCCCTACGACTCCCTCCGTGCACTGCTAGCGGCCGTAACCGAGAAGGATTTCGAACTACTCCAATTCGACGTCCAGACGGCTTTTCTTTACGGTAACCTAGAAGAAAACATTCTTATGGAAGTGCCGGAGGGTCTGGTGGTCGAACAGTGCAGGAACGAAGAAATAGTGTGTGAGCTATTTAAGTCATTATACGGGCTCAAGCAATCGCCGCGTTGCTGGAATTAAAAGTTCCTTGAAACTCTAAGTCAATTCAATCTAGAATGTAGTCAAGCAGATCCGTGCATTTTTGTCGGGCAAGTCAACGGAGAAATTGTTTATTTAGGTATTTTTGTAGACGACGGGCTTATCGTGGCGAAATCCAAGTCAACGCTGGACTATGTAACAAAAAAATTGCGCGAAGCATTTAAAAGCAAAATCGGGGATTCGAGCTGTTTTATCGGAATGCAAATAGAGAGAAATCGCGAAGATAAAACTCTTACGATTCATCAAAGCGCGTACACAGAAAAAATTCTCCATGTTGGAAAGTAGTTCTCGTACGCGAGAGCAGTGCGCGTGCGCAGGCGTAATAATACTACTATCCTCGTGTGCCGGTACGTTAACATACCGGTACGTTAGTCTAAAACGTACAAGAGAGCAAAGCGGTCTTGTGAGAGCTCGACAACGTACTTCCATTGTATTCCATTGTATTATTAATTAGTTATTAATCCTAGCATATTAATAAAGAACGTCTTACTTAATTACGATACCAAATCCACCCTTCCTCTCAATTATTCAACAGGTTATGGGCCCAGACACTCAGTCTTCCGAAACATAACCTGAGAGAAGGATTTGGTACGTAAGAAAAGTCTCATGTTCGTATTTTTCGGTTCCCACGTACTGGTTGACGAGAAGTCGCCATACTTGAAAAATGTTGTAACGGTTTTTTCGTAATCGGGAAAGAAAAAGTTATCTCGAATTTTAACACCGAATAAATTGCCGCGGTACCGGTATTTAGTGCGTGAAACAAAATTCGAAAGACAATGGCGGAAAGTACGTTAGTAAAAACGGTAGACAAGTTCGACTGCTCGAACTTTCAAGCCTGGAAATTCCAGATGAACGCGGTATTTATCGCGAACGCGATTCAAGACGTCGTCACGGGACAAAGAGTGAAACCGGCAGATGTGAATTCAGCCGACGGTAAAAAGTGGATAAGAGTCAATGCTATGGCCACTTGTTACATTTCAACCTCGATCGCGCATTCGCAACTCGATTGTTTGTTGAATTGCACGACGGCGAAACAAATGTGGGACAAGTTGGCGACAATCCACGAACAGAAATCAGCATCGAATAAATTGTTGCTACTACAAAAATTCCATAGTTATCGAATAGAACCGAACGAGTCGGTCGTTCAACACGTGTCTCGCGTACAAAATATGCCGGCACAATTAAAAGATGTCGGTGAAAACGTGTCGAACACGGCGATGATGGCTAAAGTGCTTGGAAGTCTCCCATCGAAATACAATGGGCTACAAACAGCGTGGGACAGTGTTCCAGAAGCGAATCAAACGCTTGAAAATCTCCTTGAGCGGTAAATCAAAGAAGAAAAACGACTCGAAGGGGATGATGACGTCACAAGAGCGTTAGCCGCAGTGAGTCTCGGCAGCGGGAACAAAAACAACAGGTCTACCGGTAAGTCCAACAAACAAGAAGACAAGACAAGTGTTGAGTGTTTTTACTGTAAGAAAGGAATAATGTCCTTTCTTTTTACAGTAAAAACAGTAAAAACTTGGCGAGTTCGTACCATGAGAAATATATTACGTGATCCTAGCTAAGCAAAAAAAACTCGCCAAGTACTTCGGCCGAATTTTTTTTTTTTTTTTTTTTTTTTTTTTTTTTTTTTTTTTTTTTTTTCAATTTAATTTTTTTCGTTTGTAATTTTTCTTTTCAAGTTTTTTCTCATTCCGATTTTTTTTTCTGGACTCAGTTCTTCTGACCGATTTTTATTTTTGCACATTTTGGTGACTTTTTTCAATGCAAAACTATTTTTTGCTTTTTTTTTTAATACTCCATCCTCAAGCGACAATGAAACACTTGTCCTAATATTGATACTATAAATTTTAGTGCTGAAGGTAAATCATTTTCGATGTTGCCAATTTTTTGAGAATTTTGTACTTTTTTGGGTAGTTTTTTTCTGTGAAAACAAATGAGACGGGGGTCAACAAATGTACTTGTCCAAGGTTTTTTTCCCCGGTAGAGTAGTTTTCCAGACAATTCCTGCTAAAAGTTTTTTGCAAACGACTTCTCTGTGATGCTGTGTCACCATATATTCAGACTAAAAAAAATGCAACAAACTTTCGTCAAAATGTATGTTTTTGGTTTGATTGATCATTGGAACAAAATGAAAAATACGTTTTTATATAGAAGTGTTTAATCCTTAGAAATTTGTTTATTAGGTGTGTTATCAATTTACTCGAGGTAAGTAATTAATAGCAATGAGAGACGCGGAATGGAGGAGGAGAGCAGCGAGGTGTTTCGTTTGTCTCGTCGACAATTATCTTTTTGGGCGAGATAATGGTAGTGGCGACGCTTGAGTCGGACCACGTGTGTGGACCTCGGACCGGGAGACGAACGAGCACCCGCTTGGCTGGGGCTTCTTTCGGCGGTTGTTTCCGCTTTTCTTATTCTCGCGGCGGACAATTTTCGGGATCCCTCGCTGGTGTCGGGATCTCGATGATAGTTGCCTTTCGCCGATCGCCTGTTCTGACCTTGGAGGGCCTCGTTACGACTCGGGTACAAATCAGATGGTTTTCTGAGTCCTCTTTCAGGGGGACCTTTACCCGCCTCAACGGAATCTGAACGTGGCGTACGGTTGGAGCCGAGGTTTTTGGTGGCGAGCGTTTGGGACAGGATAGTTCGGATGATTCCGGAGAAGAAGGAATGAGCGGTTTTGGTGAGGATGGTTCTGATGATTTTGGAGAAGAATGTGCGAGAGGTGATGGAAAGCTGGTTTTTTCTAAGTTGACGGGAGAGGGGGGTTCCGTTATATGTAGGGGTGAGCTTGACGCTAAGATTTCGGTGGTAACGGTAGAGACAGACCCTGAAACAAGCGGAGGCGAGAAAACCGTCGGGGTTTTGCGCGACTCGGCTTTGTTTGATCCCACTGCAGTTGGAGTCGATGGGAGAGCAACTACCCACCGGACTTTGTTTCGAGTGGGTGACCACGACAGTAGTCGTAGTGGGTAATGAGGGTTTGCCGCAACGAAACCTTGCCGAGGATCGACCTCGGGGCGTAGAATTAATTTTTTTGATAGCCCCGCGAGGTTCCGCGTCATGCGCCGTTCTCGGCGTCGTTCCTTCCTTCCCTCCTTCGTCATGGGTTTCTTTTTCGTGCGGGAAATAGGAATTACGAAGCGAATTGATTTAACTCTCTTTATTTAATGTCCTATGTCTCCACAAAAAATAAATGAATGTCTTTCAGAGATATTTCGCGTAGCGAAATTTAAGTAACCGAAAAAAATAGAATTAAGCGAAAGAAAAAAATAAATGAAGTCTTTTAAAGACGTTTCGCGTAGCGAATTAAAAATAATAAAGGAAGAATTAATAAAAAAAAATGTTACAAAGGGTGCTTAAGGTGAAAAATAAAATATACAAGCAGCCGGTCGGCCTTAGCGGCGTAAAATGCGTGATAGTTTATGAGTCGTTGGATATCCCGAGGCTTTGACAGCGTTCGGAATATCGTTAGTGCAGGTTGCTCTTGGCCTTCGCGGCGTTCGAGCAGTAGCCGGTGCGGTGGTTCGCTTTATCAGCGTACACCGCAGTCGTGGTGGGGCTCTCAGTCCTTAGGCCTTCGCGGCGTGGCAGACTGGAGAGAAGTGCTGGTCTCCTAGCGTTCGCTCCGACTTAAGTAGGCGGCCACGATCGAGCGCCGCGGCTATCCCCTCCACTCGCGCGGCTGCCCAATCGGGCGCGAGTGAGTCCGCGCGGCCCGAGTTCACAGCGGTAGCCGCTGACTCGGCGCTTCGGTCGTCTCCGCCGACTCTCGGCTGAGTTCGGCTAAGGGCTTGGATCTAGCTGTTTTCGGGAATATTTTTACAGGGAAAAAACTCAATCGACGGTAAAAAAATGCGGGCCAAGAATTGGCGTGCAACAGGTGTTGATGAACGATCGTCGAATTATCTCAGCTTAAAACTATAAATTTCGGGCTCGGCTGAAGAAAAATTTGCAAAGAAAACAGTATTGCCGTTGAGCTTCATATACTAACCATTATCTCTTATGCGAAAGAGACAATAGTTTTAATATATTCATTAAGAATATTAAATGGTCGAATACGTCAGCTTTGGCAATTTCATTCAGACCTAATGGACAAACCGGCAGAGAGGGCAGAAATAGTATATTACACACCTAGCCGTAATAGCGTAAGGAAGTTGCCGCATTCCGGCTACGTCGGACAGAATGTTTGTCAGCCTCGGCTTCGCCTCGGCCGACAATTACATGTGATCTTAGACTTTACTTATTTTCCTGCCCTAGGTGTGTAATATACTATTTCCACCGCCGTTTTGTTGAGTTGTTCACGTTGTTCCCAATGGCGCACACGCCACGCCTGCGCCGAACGTATTCAACGCCGCCATTTTTGTCCTAACGGTTTGAACGCGAATAGTTTTGACTGCAAGCGTTTTTCAAGACGAAAAATTGAGCACGTGATTGTTTTGGTAAGTCATTTTTATATTCTCTTCAAATGAAGTGTATTTTCTGTAAAAAAAAAAAAAAGTGATTTTAACAGTGAAATATGAGATTGAGAAAACTTGATAACCCTTGTCTCTCGAAACTTCTTCCCGCTAACGTAACCGCGTCGTTTTCGTTCGCGCTTAACCCCTCTCTCGTCGTCTTTTTTTTGCGTAGCCTTCGCGTCACGATCGTTCGTTCGTACCAAAGTTTTTGCATACCGTATAAAAAAATTTTATATTGAAAGAAATAATTATTTTTTATTCCTCGAAAATTGTTAAATTCTTTCTCTCGCGATGACATTATGCAACGATACCGATTCCACGTCGTATATGTGGCAAATTTTTGCGAAATTTATTCTTTTGGCTCTTGAACTTTTTATTGTCCATCCTTCTATGCTACAATAGCGAATATTTTTTAAATTAAATTCCTGATTCGAACTTGTGAAGATATTAGTATATTTTTTATAACGTGTTCAATTCATGGGTATTTCGATGAATGAAAAACAATAATAATAATCGGGATTTTTTTTCGACACGTGTAAAAGACATTCGGTATTTAATTTTTGTCTCTTACTGTAGTCTTTCCATTTCTTGGTTAAGAGTCGTTGCCTTTGTTGAAGACGATAACCTCCCTCCCCTCTCAATTTTTTCAATCAAATTAAAGTGTAAAGTCAATCAAATTTTCAATTTTATTCATTTTGTGTTGAACATGTTCAATCAATTACATTTTTTTATTACTTCCATGCCGGTGTTTGTATCATCAACGTTCGTTCCGTTCGCTGTTTTTTTTTTTGCAACTTTTTTTACCTTTCAATCGACCGTTAATAATTGGAATAATATATGATTGAATGTAGGCGATTAAATTGAAAATGAAACTCCCATTTAAAAAATGGATCTGGGTGTAAATAAAACTAATTAACTTTTGTAACATTATGAACTTTCTACTGACTACTTCTATTAGTAAACTTGCGAATTATGATATAATACTAATGAGAAAAATTCACACCTATTTTTCTCTCAATTGTACTTGTACCATGAAATTGATTTGGTGTTTCAACAACAGGATGTTTGGAGAATCGTGCCGCGAGAAAAAAACGACAGCCTTTTATTACGAAGGAATCAAAGAGAACAGGCGAAATTGCCCCGACTTAATCAGATATATAAATAAAACGGAAGGAAACACGAGAGAAAAAGAGCTTCTGGCGCTGAAAAGAAATAAACATTGTGGATTCGACGAGAACTTCTGGAACGTAAGTAGAGAACATTTACTGAAATAATTTACTGGAAAACTGCTCCTACGAGTTATTATTATTATTATTTTGGACGTGAATATTTGTTTGGAGATGTTTTTTTTCTTTTTTTTTATCGCGAAATTTGATAAATAGTGTTAAGAATCCGAAACTTTCGTCAAAAATTATTGTCCTGCTCCATGCCTTCGTGAACTCTTTCGTATCGTTGTAGTCGTGGACCCGTTGCAATTGTTGCTGCTTACGCGCACAACCCGAAAGCGTTTTGCGATCTTAATCCCTTTATAGTCGTGTTGCAAACAATATTTTTTGTTTGTTTCAATATTTTTTTAAATCCAAATGTCGACGTGTAAGCTCTGAGCAATTTTTGAAATGAAACTCATAAGAAGATTGAAATTGAATTTTCTTCGATCTGTAATCAAAATTTCCACTACTATAAAAAAGTAACTTTCGAAACGTAAGCTCATGACAAAATTAGAATTAATTTTTTTTCTATGTAAATTCAAAATTATTAATACTATAGAAAGAGCAATTATTGATCAAGAGACTCGGTAGAGTCTCGGGATACATTTGTACATTTGACAGCTCTGTCTGTCGTCTGCTTGCCCGAGGCTCACCCGAGTATATTATCTCTGAATAAAACGATTGCAAGGGTGGGGGGAAACTCTTTCTTGAATTACTAAGCCCAGGCGTGATCATTAGGGTGTCCCGAAAAAACTCGATATTTTTATTTTTTTGTTTACCGTCCCTTAAATCTTGATATATGGTGAAAGAAAAAACCTCGCGAAAAGAAGGCCCCGTGACTCAATTTTGAAAGGTGGCGCAAGCCATTTTTGTTTTTTTTTTTCACAATTTTATTTAAAAAATGGGGTTTCCAGAGAAAAATAATAATATAAATCATTGCATGAGTATTTGACATTATCGTGGTTCCATACACAAGTATATGTGGATGTAGGAAAAAGTTTTTTCCAATTAGATGTGAAAAAACTGAACATTTTAAGTTGCGTGGAAAAATAATTAACAAAAAAAATGTAAGCGATTCTGTTGATAAATTTCTTAGGGCTTTGGAATATATTGCAATTTAAATTAATTATGATGTCGAAGTTGCCATTATTACACACATTATTACAATAATGATATCTATAATTCTAAAATAAACCATTGAAGTAATTATACTCAATCTTTTTTTCAACGCAGAGTATTCAGGCAGTTATCGCATTCTCAGTATAATGAATGAAAGTATAAGAAGTGTAGTGTAGTAGCAGTATAAGCATATAATATTCAGGGTCATTTAACAAAAGACGAAACCCAAATTCAATATCTGGTACAAATTGTCCAAAATCACTGAAAACAATACTCGACTTGCGAAAAACGAAATTATGTATCAGCTATGACGAGAAATAAAGATTGATGTCCTGGCTATTTTTTTTTCTACCTCTATATGCTTGCATATGGATAGAAAATATTATTTCACTGATATGGGTTTTCAATATTGTTGATTTTCTATGATAAAACTGCATTTTCTTATAATATCGCGAAAAAAGCACAAAAATAGCTTGCGCCACCTTTTAAATTTCAGCTACAGAGTGTTCCTTTCGCGAGGTTCTTTCTTTCACTAAAGATTAACTTTTAGTGAATGGTAAATGAAAATAAAAAAAATCACCTCATTTTCGGGACACCCTAGTGATCATATGATTTGAAATTTGAACTGGAGACTAATTAAGTTATCCCCCTTTGATTGAGCCATAAATCAACCCGATTGATGCCGTAATTGCTGAGAAACACTTTGCACGGGCAAAATTATGCGATGATCGAAGTATGCGTGCGTGTATGTATTTGACACAGAGAAAGGGCTCGTGTGGATATTTTGTTTCTGATTGGTCGCGACTGACGACATATCCGTGTGTTCCCATTTGACAAAAAGTTTTGGCTACGAGTAACACGAATAACACTAATACGTCTTCATATGTATGTGTCCTTTGATCTCGCGAATATACAGAAACGTTCGAAAATCGCAAATCGGGAAAAGAGTTCAAGAGACTCGTCAGAGTCTCGGGTTCAAGTGTCGACGAAAGAAAAGTGCAAAGACGTTAAAAAAAAGTCAACGTCAGTGGATGACGAAAAAGTGTTAGGTCAAGAACTCGTCAAGAGTGTTGTAATAGTGTGTGTAGTGTGGGGTTAAGTGCGGTTCCTTTCTATATCGCTAAAGTGTCAGCTGTCACAACTGCAATATCTATATATCTAATGTGTCAGCTGTCAAAGCTGCAAATTTATATTCGAGTATTGACAAACCGAAAATGCGGAAGTACGTACATGAAAAAAAGTGATTTCGATTCAGTGAACGATTAAAATAATACGTATAAGATCGTGATTTTGTGTGATCCATTCAATAAGTGATAGAAATTTCGCTCATGTGTCAGCTGTACAAGTCGGAAGTTCATATTCCAGTGTCGACAAACAGAAGTGCGAAAACGTAAAAAAAAAATTTTTTAAGTTCAGTGATTAACGTAAAAGTGTTTCATTGAATTGATTTGTGAAAAAATATTAAATAATTCAAAAAAACCGTGAATTCGTGTAGCTGGATTAAGTGCTATAAAATACATCGAAACATTATCTCAAAAATTCAGTGGCAAACGTTTTAAAAATGTGTGAACTCTCAAATCAATGGTGTTGGTGTTTAGATCGTTGAACGCGACGAGTTTTTTTCCAAGCATGTTCCTCATATTCGTGTCCCAAATAATCAAGAGACATTTTTTTCTCATAAGTGATCATGTGCGTGATGAGAGTAGTTACCAGAATGTATCTTATTCATTAATAAAAACTTGTAAAAAGAAGAAGTGTTGATGAAATGTTTATTTTCAAAAATTTACATGTGACTATTCTTGTGGAATCATGATTTTCAATACTTTTCAGTTGCGGTCTACGAATCAACCAAAAAACTCCTACCAACCAACTAACCACAAACCAAACCAAAAAACAACTAAAAACCAAAAATCTTCTACACGGAAGGCTACCTTCCTTCGCTTTTCCTTTCAGGCATTCGACTGCAGCTTCTCTTATCAACTGGAGTTTCGCTGGTTATGTGAACGTTGTATTCAAGGAACATCTTCGGCAACAAGTTTATACATCAAAATGTCAGCAATAATATGATGACATGACTCGGTCAGGCTTGCGCAAGATTCGAGTGAAACCTCAATTATGACAAAAAAATCAAGATATTGAATATTTTTTCAATTCTGTAGCGTGCATTGTAGCAGAATTGCTATAAATGTTTCTATACCAGTATCACCTTCATCCTCCGGGCCATGTTTCTTCTCATAGCATTAAAATTCTTATCGCTGAGATGCAATAAAAGTTTGTGTCAAAATTTTTCCATACTCCGAAGACACCGCAGGCTGTAGTAAACTGAATTGAGGTTCTTCGCTTTGTACATTAGGTTTGAATGAAACTGCCAAAGCTGACACAATGGACCATTTACTATTCTTAATGAATACATTAAAACTATTGTCTCTTTCGCATAAGAGATAATGGTTGTTAGATGAAGCTCAATGGCAATACTGTTTTCTTTACAAATTATTTATACGAATTTTCATTGTTTGGTAACAGTAAATTCTTTATTCAAGATTAAATTACATTTGCCATCAAGTATTTCAATGTGAAAATGTATTCTGTAGACAATCTACTTTTCACTTTTACTTGAAAAAAAAAAAAAAAAAAAAAAAAAAACAAGGAAGCAGACTCGTTTCACTCTTACCATAAATTAAATAAAGGACAGAGTCAAAATTAGAATCGGATATATGAGGATTATGTTTTTAAACAGAAAATATAAAATTATAAATAAAGTGAAAATAAGAATTCATATACATGGTACATCAGGTAGCATAAGAGCAGAAACCATCATTTTCATGAGACCTATTAATGAATTCATATATTAAAGTTTTGATAAACATGGTCCGTCGCTGTCTTACAGAATGGAATGTGCACTTTCATCCAATCATCATTTATCCAAGCTGATAAGATAACTTTATGTTATTCGATATAGATGAACCCAGAGTGTTGCAAAAGGTAGCTTGCGTGGAAGCAGAAATTTTAAATTGCTTTAGCTGGTCGAGGCAATTTTATAATCACTTCGTCTGAAAATGGATTACCGCCGGGCTGAATGTCTCTTATTTTTTACGTGCAGTTTTATTTTCTTTTGGTTATTTATATTCGCGAATTAAAGTTGCATTTTCATTCTGAAAGTGAAATTCAGGGTCAAAATTTTCATTCGTGAAAGCAAAATTGAATTTTTCCCCTTCAATTCTAGGAATTACAATTTTCAATTTTCTTTTGTTCCCATTAGGGGAATGGATATTTTTTTGCAAATTGATTCGCTAATTTCAATCCGAGTATTTTTGAATACTCGAATTTGGATTTTTAATTAGTTATTAAAATTAGAAGTATTTAAAATGAGTGATTAGTTTGGTACTCAATTGGAATTTGCGATTTTTTATTCGGTACATAATTTAAATACTTGTGATTTCTATTCAGGAATTGAAATTTAGTTGATCATTCGGAATACCCTAAATTAATAAAAACAGAAATCTAAATAGGAAAAATAATTTCAGTACCCCAAATTTCCGTTGGTTGACTTCCGTTGGAATGACTTCAAATTCCAATTCGAGATGTAAAATTCAGTACATAATTTCAATCGCAAAATGTATTTTGCAAATTTGGCCTATTATTTTAACTATTTCAAATCTTGATTCAGGAACTGAAATTTAGTACATATCTTCATGTACCGTAAATTTTGATTCGGAAATGGGAATTTAGTGAACGATTTGAGGTACCTGAATTTGTACAACGGGAAATCGAATTTTGTACATACTTTCAATACCCTGAAATTTATTCGGGAATCGTAATCTGGCACATACTTGGAATCACTTGCAGTTCTATATCGATAATTGAAATTTAGTACATAATTTTAATACCCCAGATTGTTATTTGCGAAATAAGATTCGGTACATAGTGCGCCATTTTTTTCATTTCGCATACAGTTTTTCCGTTGATGGTCCCTTTTTCCCCAAATAACCAGCTGTAACGGAATTGTTCATTTATTTTGCTTTAGCCAAGCTAGAATGCTTACAATAATCGGAATTAATTAGTAAAATAGTATTAAGTATGTTTCCAATCATTCTTTTCATTTTTTTAAGGCTTTCTAAAGTTGCCCAAAAGATTCGAAAACGAATCCTTAATTTTTTGTAAAAATGGGTTCGAAAGGGTCAGCCATATAGCTAACTTTCATTAACAAATAATTACCAATCGAATAAAAAATCAAGACACAATAGAGTCTCGGGACAAGTATATTTGACAGCTCAGTCTGCCGTTTGCTGGTCCAAGGCTCATCCGAGTATAATATCTCTAAATAAAACGATTCGCGGTGGTGGGGGTGAAAACTGAAAGTCATTTTGTCGAATTACGAATTTCAGGAGACATGTGATAATTTCAGAAGTAAACTGGAGACAACTAGTTAAGAAATTCCCGTTCGATTGAACCTAACTACAGCACGATTGATTGCGTATTTCCTGAGAAAAAACTATGCACAGGGTCCAGATTATGCGAAAATTCCAAACCATTGAAGGATTTGGTGTGTCTGTACTTACACGCAGCGGATCATACAATCCAAGGCGTTTTGATTTCCATCGAAACCCATTTTCACCAGAACCGTTCCCGGCGATAATAGGCATCAGCAGGTGGTGGGGGTAAAAACTGGAAATAAGTTTCTCGAATTACGAAGCTTAGGAGACAGACGATGACTTAAAAATTGAACTGGATACTAATTATGAAAAAAAAAAATTCGATTGAGCCTTAAATCAGCACGATTGAAGTCGTATTTTCTGCAAAAAAACTTTGCAAAGGGTCAAGATTATGAAGAAATCCCAACACGTTAAGGGATTTCGTGTATTTGTATTTGCCCGCAGACGACACAATCAAAGGCGTTAAGATGTCCACTTATTCAAAACCCATTCCCACCAAAGCCGTTCGTCGGCGACAAAAGCATCGAGTTGCGATTGGTCACAATTGCCTCGTCATCTTCACTCTGTACCGATCCACTGGAAAGTTTGAACGTTTGACGGTTATGAAGAGAATCGGCAGAGTCTCGGGACAAGTACATTTGACAGCTCTGTTGTCTGCTGGCCCAAGGCTCGCCAGAGTTTATTATTTCTGAATACAGCAATTTTCGGTGGTGGGGGTAAAAACTTGAAGTCATTTTCCCGAATTACGAAACTCAGGAGACATTCCTTATTTCTTGAGTTTCGTAATTCCTAATCATTCCGAAATTCAGATCGAGACTTATTCAGAAATTCCTATTCGATTGAGCTTAATTACAGCACGATTGGTTGCGTATTTGCTGATAAAAAACTTTGCACATTGTTAAGATTATGGAAAAATTGTAACACATTGAAATATTTCGTGTGTCTGTATATGCGCGCAGACGACACAATCAAACGCGTTTTGATGCCCATCAAAACGCATTTTCACTGAAGCCGGTCTTCGGCGACGATAGTAACGAGTTCCTATTGGTTCTTCCCTCTGTACCGATCCAGCGGAAAGTTTGAGAGTTTGACGGTTATAACTATATTGCTAATGCGTCAGCTGTCAAAGCGACATAGTGCGAAGTGTAGGACGTGTCGTCACGGATTTTTTATAAATTCGGAAAAAAATCTTTATTTCGTTATTCGGTTAATAAATAATAAGTTCGAAGTGTCCATGATTACTAGCTATATCTCTTCATTCGAGAAAAATGCTTAATTTCGGTACTCGGTTACTAAAAAAATACGAATGAAGTCGCGAGTTTGGGTGGTTCAATGAGTAATAGGAATTTTGCTGATGTGTTGTGTCAGCTGCTACAAGTCGCAACTTTATATTCAAGTGTCAACAAACGAAAAGTGCAAACACGAGTGCTAAAGCGCAAAAAAAAGTTATTTTGAAGTCGAATGAATAACGAAAACATGTTTTATTCGCTTATGACTTGTGTTAGCGATTATTTAAAACACCCGCGGACTGAGCTCAACTCCTGCAATCATAATCGGGCACAGATGTCGCGCTCACGAGACCACGTGACCTGATTCTGCATCGCGGGTAGGACGAGAGCCGGATTAAGTACGGCAGTCGTTGGCGAGACGTTGATAACAAGAGGTGCGAGTGCGACGTATATACGAGAGAGTGGGAGAGAGCAAGAGAGCGTGTCGGGTGGAGGCTCTTGGGGAGCGACCTTTGTGGTGAGTCCACAACGGATGTGCGCGAGTGGAGGAGCGACTCCACGTGTTCCGAAACGCGATAAATTGGGGACGCGCCTTCGTGGCCGTCCGCCATCTTGGCCTGTGTGGCGTCTCTTTCTCGCGGGTCAGTCGTTGCCGGCACCATTAACTTTATATCTATATATATCTATACGCAGAATACAATTATAACGATCTCACTCGTATGCTCGGATCCTCCAAACCTGTAGTATCTCTTCCCCACCATTACCTTAGTCACATAATTAATAAAGTTAAGTTTATATTCTCTGTTCAACAATCGAGGTTGTCTTATTTCATCGTCACCCCCCACACCTGGCCTAAAAGGTTTAAAGGAGACTAATATCCTTAAAAATTCAGAAGTGGGATCCGAAGCGCGTGTATCGGGTCATCAAGGACAAGGAGTTCATGCATGACGAGTGAAAAAGAGTTCGAAAAATTTGCGGCGTCGCGGTTGACCGTTATGACTCTCGATCGTACTCGCGGTACGCCGAGTCGTTGCGCGGTAGGAAGGGGTATTCGGGGATCCAACGATTCGCAAGTCATACGAGCATCGGGACAATATGGCGGTCTAAGTGACGCGTCGAGCTCGTTCAGGATGCGGGAAACCAACACGACCGTGCGCGGTGGACCGAGACAAGACGTGGGCGCGAGTGGTAGTGCGCGTGTGTGTGGACTCGGTGGTCAGAGTGAACAACCGTCGAACTTGGTGGGTTTGAACGCTTCCGAAGAGGGTGAACACCCGATGAGCGAGATGGAGGGGGCGGAGGAGGCTCCTGAGCTCCGAGCGCTAAGAGATGAGGCGGCAGCTCTACCTAACCGACAACCACACGATACCAGCGATCGGTCGGAGCCTGTACGACTACCCGGGTCATCGTCGGTAATTGTGGGATCTACGACGACTCCGATGGTAAATGCTATCCAACAATTAGTATCCGGTGGTAATATGGAGGCCGTGTCACAGTTATTTGCTGAGCTTCTACTTAACCGACCAGCGGTAGCAGCGTCATCTGCTCCTGCGTCGGCACCGTCGTATCACAAAGTTCCCGACCTCACTGGGGAAATCGAAAAGTTTACCGGCGAAGATGACGGTTTGAGAGCGCAAGAGTGGCTGGAGAGCTTAGAAGTGGCGAAAGAGTTGCACCATTGGACCGACGGGTATTTGTTGGCGGCGGCTCGGGCGAATTTAAGCGACGGGGCTCGTGATTGGTCGCGAGCGCGATTAACTCAGCTGCGCACGTGGACGGAGTTTCGAGATGCGTTTCGAGACACTTTTGTGACGCGCGAAAATAAATCTGCACGGTGGACGCGTATGCAAACACGACGTCAGGGACGTAACGAATCGTTAACCTCGTATTTTCACGCGAAGGTGCGTTTGTGCAATTCTTTGGGACTTTCTTTTATCGATCAAAAGGAGGAAATATTGGCGGGGTTGCAGTCGCGTGAGTTATTTCAGACAGTTTTACCGGCAGCACATTCCGATCTCGACGAATTATTACACAGCATTGTGATGTATGATCGGTGTCTAAAAGTACAAAACAGTGGGGCAAACAGGCCTAATCGAGACTCGGGTGCAAACAGGGGGCGTCATACCACTTCTTCGACGGCGACGTCGTCTCGTCCGAGTAATACTGAAAAATCGTCAAATGACACACGAACCGAGGCGTCAAATGAATCAAAACGTCGCGGTTGGAAGTGTTACAATTGCAAAAAGACAGGGCATCTCGCGCGCGATTGTCCGGAAGCGCCGCGGCCTAAAACCTGTTTTCGGTGCAAACAACCGGGACATCTTAGTAGTCAGTGTACAGTAAATCCTAACGCTAGTCGACCAGTGCAAACGATAAATACGGCGAACGACTCATCGATAATGAAGTATTTAAAAAACGCGATAGTCCAAGATCGGGTTTTGAGCGCCTTTATAGATCCGGGTAGTGCGGAATGCACGATGCGACAATCGGTCGTGGTACGCGAAAACTTAAACACAACGCCGTCGGTCTTGTCGTTGAGGCCTTTCGGTCCTCCGGAACACGTAGTTTCCAGTTTGGGGACGGTAACCGCGGATGTGACTGTTGACGGAGAAAAAGTGACGAATATCGCGATACAAGTGGTACCGGACGACCATCAGGCAATGGACCTATTGATTGGACGCCCGTTCACAGACAACGAGTCTGTTGAATATCATAAAGTCGGAAATAACTTAACATTTAGTTACGCGAATGCGGTAGCGGGAGATTGTGAGACTCCGACGTCTACATTATGTGCTTCGAAATCGGTTGTAATACCACCGCACTCGATGTGTTTTCTTAGTGTGTCCGAGAATAACACCCAATATACGGTGCCCGTGACGAATAACAATGCGTCAGAGCGAGTTGTAAACAAAGGGTGGCCTACGGTTCGCGGGAAGTTTTCAGAAGTGTGCGTAGTAGAGCGGATTAACCGTGACCCAAGCGATATTAAATTGGAGAATGTTCTTATTGGTGAAACCCAGACGGAGCAAGTACGTGAGGACGTGTGTGCGTTGCTCCGAGAATTTCGCGATTGTGTGAGTACGGGTTTGCATGATCTTGGTTGTGCGACGGTTGTCGAAATGCCAATCAAAGTCAAGGACGGTGCGTCGCCGGTGTCCTGCAAACCATATAAAACGTCAATTGGTGAACGCGAGAAAATTCGAACAATAATCAATGAGTGGCGCGAAGCAGGGATCGTAACGGAAACACAATCTCCTTACGCGAGCCCAGTGCTCTTAGTCAAAAAAAAGAATGGGGAGTCGCGCCTCTGTGTCGATTTTAGGAAGCTTAACGCGATCACGGAGCGAGTTCATTTTCCGCTTCCGAATATCGACGATCACTTGGCCCAGATCAGAGACAGTGAATTGTTTATTGTGCTGGACTTGGCACACGGTTATTTGCAAATACCGCTTGCTGACGACGCCAGGGCCAAGACAGCGATTATTACGCCGGAGGACACCGTGGAATTCACGAGGATGGTGTTTGGCCTGATGAACGGCCCCGCGTTCTTTTCAAAAGCAATGCAACAGGCACTAGGACCACTGCGGGACACTGTTGCCCTATTTTACCTGGACGACATCTTGATTCCGGGAAGATCGTGGACGGATTTGAAGCCGAAGCTGCGTCTGGTGTTGGAAGCGTTACGTAAGGCAGGGTTCACCATCAAGCTCAAAAAATGTCGTTTCTTGTATCCCAAGGTCGCGTACTTGGGGCACGAGATTTCCGCAGAGGGCATCGAGCCGGGGAGTGAGAAGGTCGGGGCAATAAGAGATTTTCCAGCGCCCAAAAATGTTCATGAGGTCCGACGTTTCCTTGGCCTCACAAGCTATTTCCGGAAGTTTGTGCCACGCTTTGCGCACATCGCACAACCCCTGTCAAAATTATTGAAATCGGGAGCAGCGTTCGAGTGGGACCATCCACAGTCAGTGGCATTCGAGACGCTTAAACAGAGACTGACCGAACATCCGGTATTGCAGACTTTTGACGCTCGCGCTCCTACCGAGCTTCATACGGACGCCAGCTCTGCGGGACTGGCCGGAATGTTACTCCAAAAGGATGCTAAGAATAACATGCGTTTGGTGTACGCTGTAAGCAGGAGAACGACTGAACCGGAAAGTCGATACCATAGCAGCAAGCTTGAGTTACTGGCGATTGTCTGGGCCGTAACGAGGCTGAGAACAATGCTTGCGAACATCGAATTCACGGTGGTGACGGATTGTCAAGCGCTCTGCTTCCTAAATACACAAAAATCATTGAACCCCCAGGTGATTAGATGGAATGATCTATTAAGTGAGTATAATTATAAAATTGTCCATCGTCCAGGTGTTCGTTTGGCCCATGTAGATGCGATGAGTCGCGCGCCTGTTGAAACATTCGAGGACAATGGACCACTTGGGGTATTCGCCGTGTTTAACGAAGAGGATCTCGTTCGAATCCACCAGCACACGGATGAGCGGCTAAAACTGAAGCACGAGATCTTAACGAAACCAACGGAGAGAAGGTCAAAAGACGAACGTGGCTATGTAAATGGTTACGAGTTACACAACGGAGTAATTTATAAACGACAAGGGTCCAAATTACTCTTCGTGGTACCAAAGGCGATGAGGAAAAGTTTGGTCGTAAAATTTCATGACCTCAAGAGTCACCAAGGCGTCGACAGGGTGACACATCGAATTTTGGAGCACTACTTTTTCCCAGGCGTCCGAGCCTATGTTAAGAGACACATTCGAGCGTGTCTTGATTGTGTTGTGGGTAAGTCGAAGCCAGGGTGCCAACCTGGAGAACTTCACCCGATTCCACAAGGGCGACGTCCATTCGCCATAGTCCATATTGATCATCTGGGACCATTTGTGGCCAGCGCCAAGGGGAACAAGTACGTATTTGCTCTGGTAGATAACCTATCCAAATTTGCAGTTATTCGTGCGGTCAAAGACACGAGAACTGCGAGTGCGTTACGAGTACTGACGGAGTTTGTGTCGGACCACGGTGCGCCGGAGCGTATTATATCCGACCGCGGGACGTGTTTCACGTCGTCCGCCTTCGACCAATTCTGCAAGACGCACAGAATTCGTCACACAATGAATTCACCGAGACACCCGCAGGCCAATGGTCAAGTAGAGCGACTCAACGCTACGCTCGTCGCGGCAATTCGTGCGAATCTGGAGGACGAGGAGGGTCGAACTTGGGACAAAAGTCTATGGAAAATACAAACAGATCTAAATGAGATGGTCAACGCTAGTACAGGCAAATCTCCATTCGAGGTTGTTTATGGTTACATTCCTCAGAGACACGAAGGGGAATTGCGACAACAAACCCTCGTTAACATGCCAATGTATCGTAGTCCGGAGGTGGTGCGAGAGGAAGCGCGTACGAGCATCGAACGAGCGCAACGTCGAATGAAAGAACGATACGATGCTGGTCGAATGAAGAATGTGGATTTTGGAGAAGGCAGCATAGTGTACATGAAAACTGTCCCACAATCTTCGGGGGACTCGACCAAACTGCATCCGAAGTATAGGGGTCCTCTTGTAATCGTACAACAATTACCTGGAGATACGTTCAGGGTAGCGGACTTACCTGGCGCGAAAAGCGGACGACGTTACGCGTCAACAGCGCACGCATCTCAATTAAAATTGTGGGAACCCCACAACACGGAATCCACTTCTGAGGAAGACAATGAAGATCAACAAGACAACGGAGAACAGCACGCCAACAATGAGTCACACGACGAAGAGGACGTTACAAAAATGTGCGACGACAAAGACAAAAATAGTGCACGTGAAAATGATAAAGCAAAAACTAGTGCAGTGCGCGCTTCGACGCGAGTCAAACGTCGACCGTCACGACTTAACGATTATATCGAATAAAAAAAAAAGAGAGAGAGAAAAAGAAAACGTGCATCGTGGTTGTGCGTGATCTCAATAATATATCGATAAACGAATAGTACAAAAAAAGATATTGGAACAAGTATAGTGAGAGAATAACCATTTATGGAATGTCTGTTTATTTTGGAGTAATTCTCTAATACGGCTCCGCCCGGAATATTTTTTTTGTTGTCATTTCACCTGAGGTAAAAGTCCTCTCTTTTGGAGTATTTCATTCGCAAACTATCAATTCCAATATCTCGTTATTTCTAACCTGTCGTAGATTGTAAGTGCGTTTAGAATGTAAGTGTTATTTCTTGAGTAATATTTGCAAAAAAAAAAAAAAAAAAATGAGGATAGGAGAGGGTCATTCGAGCTACGAGTCGAGTCTAACTACATTTGTTTGGTTGTTTCCTTTTTTTTCTCATTTGCAAACCTAATGTTGTGAACGACGATCAGGTGGTGCGTGTGATTCGAAAGCACGCTCGAGGACGAGCGCGTGGTAGCGTGGGCGAGTGTTAGCGATTATTTAAAACACCCGCGGACTGAGCTCAACTCCTGCA
>JACEOJ010005333.1:0-13958 GCA_013761285.1 Campoletis sonorensis | reverse complement strand
TGTTATGCCCGCGAATTTCGTCAGCGTAGGGACGAGTTGTCGAGGACAGGTAATTCGAGGATTGCCAAAATGAGTCAATCTCCAACTCAATATTGTACAAAAATACTATGAGGTTTATTGAGAATAAGATAGTTTTACAAAGTCGAGGTGTGTTTGCCTCGAGACCAATTTGTTGTTAGATAGTCGTAGACTTCTAACTTGTTAACGCAGACTGCCGATTTTGGGCGTTGTTGCTCCTTTTAATGATTTACCTGTTTCCCCCAGAATATTGGTAATTTACCCCTTCTAATGTTATTATTGCTTCATGATTATTGCTTCAACGTTCGGTGAACTTGATGCACCGTCAGCAATTCGGGGTTGGCTCGCTCGAGGTCGATAGACCCGTGCGTTTGTGATCGAGGAATGTGCTCGATCATACTTTATCATATGATTACAACACTCGTAATTTGTGCTATTGTTGTTGCTATTTGGGGCATAACACCCTTTATCGTTGAAATATGATATGATGAGGTAACTTATATACTTAATATGGCAACTTATTACCCATTGGTATTGCCACTATTTGTGTAAACAAATTATTCAAATTGTTTAAACAAATAGTGTAATCATATAACCGAAGAATTATTTTTTGTAAACAACGATTTAGAAAATTTTCCAGTTGTTGACATTGTTGAAACAATTTTTATTCTTAATCATAGTGTTTTATGAATAAATTTTTTAAACAATTGAAATAATTTGTTTCAACAAATAGTGGCACCATACTACCAATGCGTTATTTCTCGTAAAAAACAATTTTGAAAAATGTCAAGTTTCCGTCATAATTCGTTTAAACAAGTTATTCAAACAACTGAAATAATGTATTTCTACAAATAGTCGCACCATACTACCAATGCGTTATTTCTCGTAAAACACCATTTTTTTAAACGACGAGTTTTCGTCACAATTTCTTTAAACAAATTTTTGAAACAATGGAAATATTTTGTTTTAATAAATAGTGGCACCATCCTCCCAATGCTTCATTTATTGTAAAAAACAAGTTTAAAAAATGTTGACTTTTCATCATTAATTGTTTAAACAAGTTGTTTAAACAAATTTGATTTGTAACAAGGATAATTTGTTCAAATTTAATTTAAACAAATTTCAAATTGTTTTGCGAAGCTAATAGCCAACTTGCAATCAGTCACCCTGGAAACCGTCGACTTTATGTGTAATTTATGTATCAACGTAAAAAAACTCGTTCGCATCACAAAATTTGTTTTCCCTGAAAATTGAACCTTACATTTCAGCCATTTTACCGTTGATTTGGCAATGATAAGCCTAGGGAGGGAAAAAACCAAGTACATACTATGAAAGTACAAACATCAAAGTCACGATTTATGTACTTCATTATTGGAAAACAATATGATGAAGCTTCAAGCGTTAAAGAGCTAATTGAAATGTATGAATGTGAGAATCTTCTGCGTTTAATAAATTATTGGTTGACTGGATTATTTTGATTGAAAAAAAAGAATATCGATCAAAAAACAATATCAGTCTATCAATCAATTTTTTTGGAGTAATAAATCTCCAAGATACGCGAGAATGTTTTCTTGTAAAAACAATGTGCGTACGGAGGTACCTCATAAATATCTAAGTGACCAACTTTTCAGGTGGGCGTGGTTCGCTTTTTTATTCCTTAATTGATTAATTAATCAATATTCATTGTTATTACAAATAGCCCGAAAAACCGCCAATTTATATGCGTAAAAGTTTGTAATTGAAAGATACATCTTTCGTCATTGGTACATGCTTTGGCACAGGCTAATTGAATAATTAATCAACAATTAGATTTTAACTCATTAATAAATTAATCGGAGCTAAAATGATATTTGGCAATTTCAACATTTCGCCTATATATCGGGTATGCTCGAATTTTTTCAACTGGAAATTCAAATCAAACTAGTATTGATTTCATGATGATTATTGATTTTTTTTTCTATTGCAAACTTTGATGATCCTTTTGTTTCGAAGTTATTGTAATTTTCCCGTGTCAATAATCACAACGTTTGTAACGCGAAAGGCCGCCAATTTATATGCGTAAATTTTGTCATTGAAACTGACATCTTTCGTCATTGTTAATAAATCCTTTGGTACTATGGTCAATTTCTTTTTTAAATCTTACAATAATTTTGCCGCATTCACATTTTCTAAACTATTGTTAATTCATCAATTAATTTAAATCAATTCGATTTTTGCATAACTTTTTTTCCCAATTAATTCATTATTGTAAAGTAATTATTATTGAAAATACCAAAAAAAACCGCCAGTTAATATTCGTGAAAGTTTGCAATAGAAAGACACTTTTTTCCTCATTATTACATTCTTTGGCACTGAATAATAAATTAATTCATTATTAATACTTAAAAAATGAAATACGGAAAAATTATTGTTATGTAGATAAAAAATTGATGTTAGTGGCAAGAGATCTAACAATGACGAAAGAAGTGACTTTGGATTACAAACTCTTGCGCATACAAATTGGCGGTTTTTTATGTTATAAACGTTGTGATTGCTGACACGGAAAAATTGCAATCATTAAAAAAGAAAAAAAAAACGATCGTAACCGATTTCAACATAGAAAATCCAATAATAATCGTAAGATCTAAATTAGATTATTTTCAATTTCGAGACTTATAAATTCAAGGATACCCGATATACATATAGGTGTAACGCTTAAATTGACAAATATTATTTCAACTCTGGATCAGCTGCTTTAATCCTTAGACGGCCTTTATTATACTATCAAGGTCGCCGATGTTTTCGATTCCCGGCAATATAAGACTCATGACACTCTTGCGATTTAATTCCAGTTTCTATCCCTTTCTACCAATACGCTTAAAATTCATCAACGAAACAACTCCTAATTTCCTTTTTTTCGCACCCAAGTAACTTCGCAAAGGGTTACTTGGAGGAAAAAAGAGGTATTGTGGAAGATGGTAATTTTTTTCAGAAAAATCGGAGTGGCCCAAGGCGTGAAAATTTTTTTTTGTTGAAAAATGACAAAACATAGAAAGCAGTTCCAATATTTATTTCTTAGATTATTGCATTTATGATTTCTGGAGAAATTTTAATTATGAGTTTTAAAAACAAAACAATAAAAACATATAAGTCTGGATTGACTACTCTTAATTTTTGTTTGAAACGCGATACAATATAAGATAAAAACAGAATACGGATAACACGAGCTGAACATTTTTTGAGACATGTTAAAATATTTCTAGAAAATTGGAGAATATTGTGAAAAAATCAAAAAGGTCCACGTTTGAAAAAAAAATTGGAGTAAAATTTAAAAACCATATGAAATTCAGTTTCGATAATTTCTTTCTATAAAATGATGTATAATAATTTCTTTATATTATATATTATTATATTATATATTACATATATTATTATATTTTATAATTTCTTATAAAACTGCCATTCAAGACCAACAAAGATCTCGCCCTATTTTATTGCGATATCTCTGTTGTTGAAAAAGTTACGACCGTTCAAAAAAAATAATTGCGCAACGTTCAAAAATTCCTTATTTTCAAACGGGTTCGGCTAAAAACCTCAAATAAATCCTAAAAACTTCTTTTTGTACTTATTTGATTATGAAAAAAATTTCGTCAAAATAGAAAATAGTTCTATTCATGGATTGGCCGATTTGGCATGGAATGTCTCGTATACATTTCATTTCCCGATTTTCATACCTGACGCTTTATATTTACTGATCTACCTGTCACAACGACAGTTGAATACTTTGATTACTTTTTTTTTCCCGTACAGCACAATTATCATTAACGGTCGTCGGTGATGAGACAAAAATAGGTAATGTCTGAAATTTTGTCCCCCTCTGCCTGATGTGGTTTATGATGTGCGTACTGGAGCGGTTTTGAAATTTCACATAAACACGTTACATCTCAAGCTTCTAGGTTCTCGATCCTAATCACCTCCAACCTCTACTCTAATTTATTGATCATTTCCACGTTTTTTTTAAATTTCATTTTACTGTTGCGTTCTGTTGGTGTTGTGATATTTAAAGACAATTTGTGTGTGTGCGCGTGCGTGTTTGTCGAGTGCGAAATTGCTGCAATTTGGATATTAAAAAAAAAAAGGTAAGTGTCATTTATATCAACTCTACTAGGTGAGTCACCGACGCGCACTTCGCGCGCGACTTCTTAGCTAGTGTTATTGTATTTTATTAATACCATCATCACGAATTTAGTTTTTTTTTGTCTACAAAAGAAAGCCGATGTTATTATTTCATATTTCTTATATTTCATTGTTTCCATCGAACGAAGGTTACACCCAGAAAAAAGATTTATTAAAAAGCAATAAAATTCATTCAATTGAAAAAAAAATATTTATCTAAATACCAACCTAATATACATTTATTTGCTCCAAATAAATTAATTTATTTGATACATACATCTCCACGATTATTCAAAATGAATAGAAAATTTATTTGAACATAATTAATATGTCTTTTATTTTTAAGAATCAATTTATTTACTCGAAGTAAATAATTTATTTACTGCAAGAAAATAATTTATTCATTCTAAATAAATAAATTGTTTCCCAAAGCAATTTGGAATCGCTGGCGATCTCCGATAGAAGCGATCAGAGCTGTAAGGTCTTCATTGCTGAGATGATGGATTTTGGTCGTCCCGATTCTGTTGCCTATAAGAAACATAAAAATTCGATATTCAGAAATCACATTATTCTTCATATAAAATAAAAAATTGACCTCGAACGAGAACAAGACGACTTATGAGGTTAAGTTTCCACCGCGTGGCTGGCCGGCGTCGTCTTGTTCCATTGACAAAAAAGACTTAATTATTTTTAAAAAATACTTACTTGCAAAAATGTCGTTATACTCCTCGAGACGGTGATCTTTCAAAAATTTCACTGCCTTCACATCCATGACGATCAAATTCGAAAAAGTGCACTCGTTGACCACACCGATGCGTCGCGCTTAGAACCGTTAGAGGAATGATCAAAATTATATATTTATAAAAAATCAACATCGTTATTTGGAATGAATAAATATTTCTTGGCATTCAATAACAAAATGTATTGAATTCAAAGAAGTGTATTGTAATATACTTTTTTATTACTTTCTAATAAACCATTTATTCAAAAAATCAACGCAAATGAACAGTTTTCTTTGCGGTAAATAAAGTCTTATTTATTCTCAAGCAACTAAATGGAAAACGAATCAAATAAAATTATATATTAAAAAAAAATGAACATCGTTATTTTAAAAGGAGAAATTTTTCTTGGGATTCAATAAATAAATATTGAATTGTAAGAAATATATTGTAAATATACTCCATTACTTTTTAATAAATCTTTTTTCTGGGTGTACACCGAACATCATGAATGACTATATGAGGCATTCCACGCCATTTGCTGCGGTTGTGAAACCAACTTTTTTTAATTTTTTATTTTTGAATAGTGTTCCATGCAAGGAATATTCACACCAATTTTTAGATTTTTATCGCACGTATTTTAGGAGATACAATTTTTCGAAAATTCCAGATTTCAGGATGTTCGAAAATATTCTAACGCCGATATCTCTTAAGATTCGGTGAAAAAAAATCATGTCCAAAATTTTAGAATATTGATTTTTATCAGACGTGTAAAAATACTGTGCCTAAGAAAAGAAAACAAGTTCACAGTTCACTAGCGTCCACAAATTAATTAAACACCCGTCCTGTTGGTGATTTTTTTGGTTTTATTTTTATGTTTGATTTTGTTCCATCGATATTTCTGATCAAAATTCGTGAATACTTCGGACTGTGATTTCGAAAAGAAACGAAAAGCGTATACGGAACGAATCCTCAGAAATTTCGCGATGAAATGTTGGCGTATTAGGTGCGTGGAAATAAAAAGGATGGTAAATAAAAATGATGGTTGATAATCGTGTTTTTGGATATAAATAAAATTATTATTCTGTTTGAGATATAAATCATGTATTCTGTTATAAATTCTTTCGTTGTTCAATTCTAGTCACATTAACGTAGATAATTAAAAAATAAAAATAATTGAATATAAATACTAAGGAAACTCGCAAATTGGCTTTACATTTATTTGAAATTGTTTGGACATCGTAGATCTCTTACAGTCCGGAAATGTTGTGCGATCGTTTTGGACGACTTGTAAAAGACTCTGTTTTTGTCGTTCATTTTTTGTAATGACTTTATTATACTCAATGACTATAATAATATGATTACAAAAAATTATTTAATTAATATTAAATTATTTATATTTTAGTGATACAATGAATTAAGTTTCCTTAGTACATTGTGCTGTGTTTATTTTTGTTTAATGAAGAAAAACGGACCGTTACATTATACTTGTCCATAAGCATCGAATTATTTCACCTGGATTCCAGATTTTATTTCATTCAATGATTAAATTCAGCTAAACCTTTGGTACTTGACAGAAGCAATTCACTTTATTTCCGCTGAAGTTTGATTCAATGACGTTACAGATTACTTAACAAAAACGGTAAATACTTTGATATTTACATTATTTCAGACTTGAACACGACCAATTTTTCTATATAGTAAAATCCTTATCACAATAGATACACTCAAATTACCCGTGAGAAAAGGTTCATGAGAAGGGTCAGATTTTTGATTGTTCTTTAGAGTGAAAGTTAAATTAGGTACGACCATGTAGTTGACACCTGTTTGGTTGTGGTTCAATAGATTCTTGATAGTCGTTAAGTTCCAGTTGCTTCTCAACATCATTCGATGAGTCTCCGTCTGGTCGCATTGCCAGATGAATTAGAAGATGGGTTACGGAATCCCATACAGCTCCAACTGGGTATATGGACCATCCGTAAATAGTGTGTAAAGCGTATCCATGTATTACCGTATCAATGACCAGTTTAAACGCTCGAAACGTGAGCATTATTCCAATGAGGCCGGCGCTAATAGTTCCGAATTGAACAAATTGACCCCACGTGTGTTCCCATGCTGATTCTGCGATTTTGTATAAAGATGATTCGTCTAGGAGATTCACAAATCGTTCCCCTTGGTTTACGGTATGTTGGCCATTAATCCCTCGAACCAGATTATTCAACACTGCCGGTTTCTCGAAGGGAAACATTATGCGTTCACGAAGCTTGTCAATGTCTTCTTTCGTGTATATTCCACTGGTCGCAAATGATGCCGGATTTGTATATTGCCAGGATGATTTCGTCATTGGCTTCATAATTTGAGGTGGTACCGCTTCTACTGGAACTGTCGTTAATTTGTACCATACATCTCCGGAAAAATAGTATGATGGCAATACGTCGTTACAGGTAATCTGAGTCCCTTTTTTTGATAGAATATGTGTTCGTGGGCTAAGGAAAAAGGATTCATTCCCACGAGTGACAGGTAATTGATTATAACAGTCTTTTAGCCTCAGTAAACTTACTTCCACAGGTACGCACTTGATAATATGTACCACTTCGCCGGCTAAAACCGCCATATAGCCCGGCCCTTTCATTAGCCTATATGCGAACTCGTCTGGAGCTTGAGATGCGATCGATAAACTATTTTGCAGCATCTGCCGTTCTGTATTGCATTGTTGTTTAAGTAAATCGTGATACAAGGATTTCATCTCTTGACGGATAAGTCGTTCAACGTATACAAATTTGGAATTAACGTATGAGAATATGTCTGGATTAGCCACGGATATTTTTCCTTTAGTAGCAAACGAGTTTGCGGGTGTGGTTTCAAATATAAACAGTTTAGGATGTTCGGTGCTAATAATGCTATAACCGCAGATTTTATCGGTTTCTCGACTTGAAAGAGCGAAGGTTACACCTGATGATGTTAGAGAGTAAATGGTACGCGGTACGTCTGATTCAACCTCTTTTATCTTATTCGCGATGCCGTTAAAAAGAATTCCGTACTGATCAAGTTTACAATCACTGCGTGGTCTCGCATCCCAGAACGTATCTCCACCTTCAGAATCTTGGCAGGTTGTATCTAACAGTGCACATACGGTACCAGATCGCAGGTAGATCAGGTTAGATTCTAAACTGACTTTGGCCGTATAGCTTTGCAAAGAGATACTGACGACACCTTGTACGATTACGTTATCCCACGTTCCATATGGATCGCTGTATGATGCTCCACTGCATGTCCCTTCATTTGTTGCGTGACCAGCTAACATTATACTGCTCCTCGTCGTACGATTTGGTTCTATACCAGTCATAATAGTTTGCGCAATTCGCGTTGTTCCAAATTTGTGCATGTCCCTGCATGCATCGCGACTAACCGTCTCAATATACTCCATTTGCGCTTTATCCACAACTGCGGTGTGAGAGAATGCCCCGCAGTAGTCGATAGTGCGAAATATTTCAATTTTGCATTGAATCACCTGCGTCTCGGAATACTCGTTGAGCTGCAATAATTGTATATATTGCTCCGTGACGTTCACCTTGTGAATCGGTATGTCACATTCTTCGACGTCAAGCAATGATATTGTCGTGATGTTGGAAGCACTTGTTCCACAATCATATCCTATCATCGTAAAAACCGGGTTTGTCAGGCACGTGATGATGATCAGTACAAAAATTGCCATCTGTAAAACGTAATCAATTATTAGTCATTAAATTATCGTTGTTTTTATATACTTTACAAAAAAGGACATTCAATTCGGGATGAGAGTTATTTAATCCATACAAGGGTAGTAAAATAGCTCTATACAGAAATTTTTGATTCGTAAATAACTCTACGGTGAATAATTCCTTTAAAACAACCCTATTCATTCATATTTCAATCTTCAAACAACTCTGTGGTTAACGAACTCTATTCTCAAATCACTCTTTTACCAAGGATCAACATTTCAAAAAACGATGGATTCCTTAAGATCACTATGTTAAAAAATCTGTACTCCCAAACATCTCTATACACTAGAAAAAAAAACAATGGCTACAGAAACTATCTAGAAAATAGCTAAAGATGGATAGTGGCAAAACAAAAAGTATTGCCAAATTAGCAATATGAGAAAGTTGTAACAACTATCTGCCGTTTCATTCAGCACTATAGCTAGGATAGCATAGTGTTTGGTTTTCCTAACCATACTTCAAATAAATTGAATGACAACCCGAATAGACGGCTATGTCAGCGATATGGAAAGCTTTGGTGCCCATACAGACAGCTGTTAGAGCTATATTCGTTGATATCATTTGAAAAAAAACGTATTTGATAAAAATATGAATGAGTGGGTTTCGAAGAAATTAAACGAATGGAATTTACAAAAGTGGGAGCTTGTTTTTCAAGTTAATTATATTTTATATTGAAACCTCATTCTCAAAGAAACGAAATAATTCAGCTACATCTTTATAGAACTTTACGAACATTGCATATTACTTTCGATCGCCATTGACTAATCGAAACGATATACGATTTATTTTTTTAATTTTTATTCAAACATTTTGAAGGTAAAAAAATGATTGTGTCTAAATATTATTAAATAAACCGAGTTTAAGGATTATTTGATGATACATTGAAATTCATAATACTGTAGTCCAATTGCAATAATGCTGCAGAAAGTTGTTACTGTCAATATATATTGCTGAAATACCTGTCTAACGTCGACATGCCATTAGATCGTTTCTATAACGGAACCACATAGTCTACAGCTATCCACCTTCGAATATGTATAAGATAGTTATTACAACCATACCATATAGTGAAGGTAGCTATCTAACCCTCGTAATAAAGTCGAATTGCTATAATGTCAATTTGACGTATTTTTGACAGTCAAATAGTCATGATGGCTATTCGGTATTGCTATCAGAGCTACACTTTTTTTCAGTGAAACGGGCTCAAAATAGTTCAATCGGAATAGACAATCGATATGCATTTTGACCTAGCATATTTTCAATTTTTTTATAGGTGGTATGCGCCCTCCGAGTGTGATCTCAGTTTTTCGTAAAAATCCTATCTGCATTCCGGCCAGAATCGATTGTTTAAACAATGGCAACACGGTTTTTCCAACTTAACTTACTTGGAATGCATTTTGTCAAAAAATGTTTCTTAAACAAAAGTCGTGCGCCGCGATGTTTCCTAAAAAAATATTTCCTATGAAAAAATTACGTATCATTGTTGATTTAACCGTCAATTGGAATTAAACAACGAATTTTTGATTTCAGTTTTTGCAACTTTTCTAAGTAATTAATAAATATGTCGATTTCAAATGTATATACAGCCTTGGAAAAAAGTATTAGGCACCCCTTTGAATTTTTATCCGCACAAAAACTCGAATATACCGGCGAAAAATGATCGAAAACTACTTTTGCAAACGGCGTTTTAAAGAAGACAAATCCAGATTCATTTGGCTTTTTTTGTTTATCGCTTCTATTCTTTCTTTACTCGGAACGTAAATTTGAAAATTACACTTTTTTACGATTTTCTCACTTCGCAGCCCCGCGTGTGGAGCTTTGAAAAGATAGTGATCGTACTATTTAGTGAGGAGATCTTTCAAGAGGGCATCGTCAGCTTTTGTTTAAAAAACATTTAAACATACATTTTTGTTTAAAAAACGGCCAGCTTCCGAAAAACCGGCATCGTGCGGCGTAACTTTAAAACTATGAGGTTTCAGAAGTAGTTTTTGATCATTTTTTGCTGAGATATTCGACTTTTTGTGCGGATAAAAATTCGAAGGGGTGCTAAATTCTTTTGGCCAAGGCTGTGTATCACGTGGGAAACTGTTTGCCCGAAATAGTCGTGCAAGATTTATCGATCTACGTCGAATATTTTTGCAGCAATTCATGATCTTCGAAAGGGAGGCAGTAGCATAGTGGTAGCGTGCTCGGCTCACGACCAGTGAGTCCGGGTTCGATTCCCGCCGACACCAATGAATATTTCTATGTGTCTTTTCTGTATTCCTGGTGGTTCGGAACCCACGTACAAAAGTAGGGCCAAAGGCAGGGTCAGTGCCTTGGTTAGCGGCGACCAAAAAAAAACACAGGTTCAGGTGTCTCCGGTGTGATTTCCCTGACCGTAGGCTCGCCGGATGAAAAGCAAAAAAGGACGAAGACGTAGCTCCAGATATAGGATGTTGCAAACCACAACTATAGCTGTTCCTTAATGCTGTCATCTGGTGGGACGCGACAAGCTCCGGTCAGGGGAATCATACCGGTGACAAAAACGGAAAAAGCCGCACCACCTTCAAGGGGGAGGATGGTTGAGTTTTTGCGAGACAGCACAAAAAGATCCAGGAGATCTTAGATGCTCTAGGGACGCAAAGTCGTCCCTACCCGCGGGGAATACTACTACTACTACGATCTTCGAAAAAAAAGTACTTGCCCGTTAAATCTTATCGGAAGGTCCACAACGTTGAACAAAATTAGGGTTGTGCGAATTACCATGTATTTTGAGAAATTGATCGATAAAAGATAAATCGTTGGTAAAAACCATTTATTCGCCAATTTCAAAATTCTGCTCTTGAACAAATAGAAAAAACTTCTGAAATTATCGCCATAATTCAGAAGTTCTTGAAGATCCTAAATATTAATTACAATAAGATATGGACATTTTTGCGTTGAGCATAATAATTATCGTTCTAACTAATAATTATGCAAAATTCAAATTCCACAGCACACGTAACACCTTTGTGTTAACAAATGTTTCCTACAACTTTTTTTAATTAAGTGAAAAATTAGAGCGTTAGGCCGCGACAAAGATGGATACTTAATGAAAAGTATTAATTTCTTTGAAAAATGTGAATTCTGGCAGGAGTTCCAGTTGCCCCCCTCCTCCCCAAGAGTTCTACAAATGTTTCTACAACTTTTTTCGATTGAGTAAAAAAATAAAGTTGTAGGCCGCGACAAAGGTAAATAGTTGATAAAAATCGAAAAATGTAAATTTTGGCAGGAGTTCTAGTTGCCCCCCAAACAGTTCTACAAATGTTCCCTACAACTTTTTTTGATTGAGTGAGAAATTGGGGTGTTAGGCCGCGACCAAGATAAATTGTTAATAAAAAATATTAATTTTTCCGAAAAATGTAAACTTTGGCAGGAGATCTAGCTGCCCCTCAAAGAGTTCTACAAATGTTTCCTGCAACTTTTTCGATTAAGTAATAAATAAAGCTGTTAGGCCGCGACAAAGATGGATAGTCAAAAAAAAAATATCAATTTTTTTTGAAAAATGTAAATTTTGGCAGGAGTTCTAGCTGCCCCTCAAAGAATTCTATAAATGTTTCCGACAACTTTTTTTGATTAAGTAATCAATAAAGCTGTTAGGCCGCGACGAAGAGGGATAGTCAATAAAGAATATTAATTTTTTTTGAAAAATATTAATTCTGGCAGGAGTTCTGGTTGCCTACCAAAGAGTTCTACAAATGTTTCTTACAACTTTTTTTGATTGAGTGAGAAATTGGAGTGTTAGCCCGCGACAAAGATAAATTGTTAATAAAAAATATTAATTTTTCCGAAAAATGTAAATTTTGGCAGGAGTTCTAGCTTCCCCCCAAAGAGTTCTACAAATGTTTCCTACAACTTTTTTCGATTGAGTGAAAAGTTAAAGTTGTAGGCTGCGACAAAGATAAATAGTTAATAAAAAAAAATCGAAAAATGTAAATTTTGGCAGGAGTTCTAGTTGCCCCCCCAAACAGTTCTACAAATGTTTCCGACAACTTTTTTTGATTGAGAGTTTTTTGATAAGAGTTAAATCAATGAAGCTGTTAGGCCTCGACGAAGAGGGATAGTCAATGAAGAATATTAATTTTTTTTTGAAAAATGTTGATTCTGGCAGGAGTTCTGCTTGCCCCCCCAAAGCAGTGCAGCCAGATCGTGGGTAAAACTTACCCCCTCCCCAGGTCTCTACCCACACGCCACACAATATGATACACAGCTGTATCCGTGAGCGAGCAGCGTCGATGTTGCTCGGAAGGAGCCGAGAGCGGCCGGAGACCATTTCTTTTCGCGCGCCTATGTTCCACCACTGAACGATTGTCATCTTTTCCAATACATGTAAGCTGAGCACGTTCGTGAGTAGGCAGCCGAAAGTAAGGCTCGGAAAAGAATGAAGACAGCGCGATGAGGAGCCTCTCGTGTGACGTCACGCGTCAAATTTTTAATGCTTTCAGGTTTTTCTTTTATTAAAAAAATCATTTGACGATAATTTAATTGTAAATAAATTACAATTAGTTTATAAACATATTTTAGTATTATAAATTATATGGTATTTTTTATAACGTAAATTACAATAATAATAATGACAATTATTTATTATTAACTATATATATAGTTATTGCAGTTATTATTTATTTGAAGCTTACAAACGCAACTTAAACATAAGTTGTTATTTACATTTCAATAGACGTGCGATCAAGTTTTTGGCTCAGGAGTTTAAATTCCCGCGTTCGAAACCGCTACAATGTTTTTTTTTTTTTTTTCAATAAAAATTAAAAACAAAATTTTTTTGTATTTTACATTTTGACACATACAACAATATATTATTTATTGTCATAACTGTTGTTATTGTAAATTTTTTTTGTTGTAATTGTTAATATTATTATTATCATTGTTGTCATTATTATTGCTGGTGTAGTTATTATTATTAATAATAATTATTGTTATTATTATGATTTTATTAACATTATTAATAAATGTTATTACTGTTAATAGTTACTCGAAATTTCTAAATGCAATTCAAATATAATAAGTTAACTCGAGTCAATAATAAGATGTCCAAATAGTCCAGTCATTTTAGAATTAGTTTTATTCAATAGGCGCACCCGCGCGCCAATTTTTTTTTAGGTAGTTTTAAGCTATAGGAACATAACCCTGAGTTTTCGTAAAAACTAGAGTTACATTTAAGCAATAACAAACAATTAAAGAATGAAAAGTCGCTATTTTGGAGTTTTTTTTTTGGAACGCATGTTATCGAAGAAAGTTCCGAATAAAAGTTGTTCATCTCAACGTC